>NWSH02000323.1:3621245-3642598 GCA_002382865.2 Heliothis virescens
ATGTCTGTCTGTCCGTCCGTGGATAACCTCAGTGACCGAAAGCGAAACTGAAATTTGGTATCAGTTTGTACGAGAATATCAATCACGCCGACAATTTGGTAACATAAAATTGGAAAGGTATATTTTATTAGGGAAAAAAACTCTAACGTGTGATCTATTGTTGGATAGGTATTTGAAAGTGAATAGGGGTAGTTTACCTACGTCTTGGGGAAATTTCCGCACCCTAATAAAATAATTTTGCAGCGTTTTCGTTGAAAGCTCATATACTGATTGATTTTCCCAAAATCTTCCAACAAATATCGTCAATACACACAGAAATAATTAAAATAAGCTTAACAAACTTAGCCATCCTCGAGAATCACTCTATCGAGTGGTGAAAACCGCTTGAATCGGTGCAGCAGTTACTGAGTTTATCGCGAATAGACAGACGCGGATGGGGACTTCATTTTATAATATGTAGGTTTAATAAGGTCAATGGGCTTCTAATAGCCTTATACATTATTTCGGCAAGATAAGTTGTTTATGGAACTAGATTCCAATATTATGTTTCCCAAGTAGTTGAAAATTTCTATCGATATGTAATACGAAACCTTCTCTTAAATGATTCATCTAAAATGATTTTAAAAGAATAAACCACTTATCTTATTTAGTTGTCCTGATGCATAAAATGTTTTATGTTGATGTGCCTCTGCAAGATGTTTAAAAGAAAATAAAACTTTAATTTATAAAACTTGTATTCGGACCTATTCGGACAAATCAAAGACAATTTATAAGTCGTTTATCATTTAAATTGTCATTATACAGGGTTACTTGTAATTCGATGTATATCCGGAAGGAGGTAATAGAAGAATAAAAAATCAAGAGCAACAAATTAAGCCACTCTTACCTCTGAGCAAAGTTCAGTGGTATCCGAGATTTTCGCAATTTTTGTTTTGTATGTGTCTTACTAATTTGCGCCCATAACAAAATTGTCTATGTATAAAATCGACGCTACCATATCCAATACTGTTAGATTTCGACATCGTTAAGCTGTTCTATGAGGCAGAAAATTGCGTAAGCTTGAGAGAATTAGTCAGAAGGTTTTCAAATGGTGTAATAATGGCCAAAAAGGTCTAAGCTTGAATGTCGAATTTTGGGTAAATTTCCAAAAATCCAAAAATTGCCAATATCTCGGAAACCACTGAACTTTGCTCAGAGGTAAGAGTGGCTTAATTTGTTGCTCTTGGGCCCTTCTATCACCTCCTTCCGGATATACGTCGAGTTACAAGTAACCCTGTATAGATGTATAGATATTCTTGTCTATCGATAGAATCTAAGGACCAAAGCGTCAAAGTGATATCTTCATCCGACAGTGACAATTGCGTTGACAACTCTCCAGTCCTTCAGAAGATATTTACATTTTATGTACAAATATTTTTATAGCAATGTGTTTTTAACTATTTTGATTATATACAATTACGATTTTATAATGATATGTATTATAAATATTGTACTCTGGATCCTATTTTGTGTTGGAAGTACATCAGCAGCCCGTAAATCTAATTTCATGGATCCACTCGTGTTCATGGCTACAAAAGATGTGATTGTACTTCCTGAAGATTACGAGGACGAGTTCAGTAATTTGGAAACAACTCCGATCGGTATACCAGAAGAAGATTATTATTATAACACAGATACAGACACAGCATTTCGCGAAGTTTCAGACGATAGCTATATGAGTGGTCAAGAAAATAAAAAATCGTCATCTAACAGTGATGAAGACAAATCTTATCATGAGATAGGTACAGAACGGCACAGGATAGATACCGCAAGTACAAAAAAACTTTACGACAGTGGCATTGAACATTTGACAATTTCAGGTAATATATATGATCCTTGGCCTAGCATACCACCCCGTTACATATACACTACCAGCAGTACAGAATATTTAACGATGCCTCAAACAGAGTACTCTCCCAGCAAGATGACGTGGAAAAGTTATTTTCCTACAAGGACATCCTATTACCAAAACCCAAAGGAATTTAAATTTGTACATAGTACGCCATCATCATTGAAAAATAGATATCGATATGAAGAAATCGAAAAAAGTACATTAGATTGGGAAATATATAAAATGTTTACGAGAGTTCCAATTGTAACCCAATTTGGAAATCATTACTATTCTGAGTTGGAGGAATTTGAAGAACTTCACTCAACACAGCGAAAAAACACTAAAAAACCTTATTCTATAAAAAGCGTTAAGGATGAAATATCTCCGAATCTAAACAGTATAAAGGAGGCCAATGACAAAACTAGGCTAAGCACGTCAGAGTTTAGGAGACCTTGTTCTGAAAACAAACTGCATTATGGAGAACCCCTCACCGAAATTATGTATCAAAGAATAACTTTTCCTGAACTAACAACAGTTAAGAAGAAACCATATGCCAGTAAAGTGAATGAAACAAATATCAGATATTTTTTTCCTTTGAATGAAACTTCCACTCAAATAACAGACTACAAAAGAACTTTCAGAACAGAAAAAACATTGAGCAGAAAGCCATATTCCAAAAAAAATATGATGACGAATAAATTTCATTCTTCTGTTAAAACAAAGTATAATAAACTAGCCACAGAAATTATAGATTCCATGAAAACGTTCTCTGTGGAGCAGACACCCTATGAGATCCCCAAAGACACCGAATTAGATGAGACAACTAAGAGATACTATGGAGAACCTGCTTCGGAAATATCTGGACACGAGACCACTTACACCGTTGAAAAGAAGACACCTATTTCCCATTTGCAGGAAACAGATGTTTTAGGGCTTCATTCGTTGAATAAGACGTACTTTAAAGAATCAAATGCACAAACCACGGACTATGATCGATCTTATACTACGTGGGCAAAACCCTATAATAAAATACCTAGTTCCATTAAACAATACGATTTAGAACGAGGTGATTACTCAGAAAAACCATACTATAAGGAGCACGTTTTTGATAAAATACTTAGTTCCATTAAACAAAACGATTTAGAACAAGGCGATTCATCAGAAAAACCATCCTATAAAGAGCACATTTTTCATAAAATAAACGATTTAGAACGAGGCGATTCATCAGAAAAACCATATTATAAGGAGCACGTTTTTCAGATGTCAGAATATGATATCTCCCCGACTACAAAAGTAGCGTATAAAGATAATTATTATAAAGTTGTGGAACAATTGCTCAAACAAAACTTATCAGACAAAGCACAAAAGGAACCAGATTTAGTCATTAAAATGTCTGACTATGGTGAATACACCACAAGAAAACCACATGAAAAGCAACCTTACTTGCCAAATATGGAAGACTACAATAGAATGGAATTTCCAAATGAGGAATTTGAAGATTTTTTTATGGAAAGAGATGTTACGCGTCGAAGCTCAACTGCTAACAAACCATACGATCACCAATTTGAATTAAAAAAAGGAGACAACAAAACTCACATATGCTATCAATGTGGTATGGATGAGTCAGGACTAACTACAGATAAGTGTTATACGGTGTTTAATGGCCCGTCAAGGTTACAGAGATCGAAAATGAGATTCTATAGGACTAAATGTAGTGGTAAAACCTTTATAGGCGGCTGTTTCCGGAGGTTCTTGGATATTGGTGTTTTTTATAACGAGAGGGGATGTAGACATAACCCTCCAATGACTGGACGTAGCTTAGCCTCTCAACGATACGCATCATTAGAAAACCTGCTTCATGGAATTAGAGATGGTTGCACGGTCAGTCCTCTGTCAACTCTTGTACAACTAAGTAGGCCTATATCTTTGTTCGCCAGATTCCATGTCTGTGTTTGTTTATCTAATTTGTGTAATAATTCATCAACGATATCAGGAAGTTTTTATATTTTACTATTTATTTTTGTATTCGTATTTTTAAGTAATCACTATTGATAAACGTTTTACTATAGAAATGATTATTGTTATTTTTGATTATTTACTTAACAGCGGGTCAAGCAGGGAACACCTGCCGTTTGTTAGGGTCGTAAAGGGATAGATGGATGGATGGAGATGCGAGAAGGTTTTCGCACGCGCCCCGTTTCAAGCCTTCAGTTGTTATTTTATTATTATGGTAAATTTGTAGAATATAGAGATACCCATTTCTACGGAAGGCAGTGTTTGAAGAGTTTATCCTACTATGTTTGAGTAATTATCTCAAAGTAATGTAATCAAGGCGGATTTGGTGCTGTGATTTCGTGGGTCGCTCCCAACACAGATCATTGACCATCGCGATCTTCGTTATGGAAATGAATAACAAATATTTCACAATCAATCATACCAAGAGTCAAGAGACAAAGTTATTCAGGTTTCACGAGTGTTTAGTTTGTACTAGAATGACTGATTCAAAGATTTATAATTCTATGTTCGTAGCAAAGATGTAAATGAAACAAAAAACTTAAACTACAAAGTTAAACATTTATTTGGATTAATACTACGTTTAATTACAAGGAGTATTGATACTTATGACCATCATCCTGCTTCTTTTCTTGTGACGGTTTGTTTTCACTAATGCTTTCCACACTACTTTGTCGACGTAAGGATTTCAAATCAGGAGTTTTCCTAGATTTTCCTTCCCTTTTTATTTTCTGACCATTATCACCATTATTGTCTTTTTGTGATAGCACCTCTTCGTCACTTTCTGTTGTACTTATAGTTATAACGGGTATAACAGAACCAATAGAATCAGACTGTTTCGACTGAGTACTGGACTGCGAGGTCTGCTTCTCATTAAATTTCTTCCCATCATGTTTTTCTTTGGATATTTGTTTCACAATTTTGGGCTTGGTTGCTTCTTTTGCATCCTGTATTTGTTTTTCAATAACTGCCTTCTTTTCAGTACGATCGTCAATTTTTTCAAGCTTGACTTTTAAGCCTTTATTAAATATTTCATTAATTTTATATTTTTTTGCACCATCAGTTTTGAACTCTACGCTATTCTTGGCTTTTTGGTCGGGTTTAAGTATAAAAATATCTTTTATTTTCAGTACATCTCGAGGAAGGGTTTCGTGAAAGTCTGTATCCGTTTCATCATCAACATTGTTAGGTAAAGGGGAAGGATCATCCACTTCGGAAACTGCTTCTACATCAGTTTTTTTATCGAGTGCCATACCAACTATTTTGGCGAAAATACCACCTGAAACGAAAATCGCTTTGTAATAAAAAGCTTTAGATCAAGGCATAATCGCCATTACTTTTAATCCCATTATTTACGTATGTTTTTCCAGGATTACTTTTTTTTAAACCGGTATTTAAATTATAATCACCATTAAAATTAAGCATACCTTTTTTCTTAGAAATCTTTATTGGTTCGTTCATTTCCTCCGTCAGAGTCTTTCGGTCATCCGAATCAATTGATTTGCTCATCGGCAATGAAGGTAAAGCCTTTTTCCATCTTGCAAATGGCGTGTTGTCCATAGCTGAGGAGCCAGCTCTTCTCCTTGTGTCAGCAAGTTGGAACATTTTTCTGCGCTCTTCAGTCCTTTCTCGGCGTAATTGTATCTAGAAATAAACAAGCTTTTAGTTTAAAAAAAATCAAATATTACATTAAAGTTGCCAACTATTATCACTCACCTTCAAATCATTATTCGCTTCCCTCAACGAATTTGTCAGCGATGTCAAATAGTAGATTATCAATATTAACAATACTAGCAGAGGAATAACTATTGCTGGTGAAGCTATATACTCCAAGGCAAAATTTAGGCTATTGGGTAATATTTTGTATATATTAATTGTTAGTATGTAATAAATCTTATCGTATTCAGAAAAAGGTCCACAATGCCACGACGGCTTAACCCAAACTATAGTGTACCCAACTGGTAGTACACAAAGGAACAGCATCGTTAGTAGTAAGGCTAAGTAGAAGTTATTGCTTTTGGAGACTCTGAAGACGACTGCGTGAGGGACGTTGCAGGTCATCACTGCCCATGACCGTAAGTACATCATAATCATCAGCTTGACAACATTCAGAACGACTAGCCCTGGGGAGAAGAACATCCCCATCCAGACCATTCCCTGGTTGTTAATAAGGTGGAGAATATTTTCGGCAATTTTAAAGTCCCCGTATTCAGGGAACTTTTTTTCGAGATCCCAGCACCAGCACCTGTTCATGTATCGAACAAAGAGCGCGCGAAAGAAATCCATGAATAGCGTACCAAGTAGAACGAAAACCTGAAAAAGAGATTAGTCTATACTAATATAATAAAGAGGTAAAATTGTTTGTAAATTTATAAGTTTGTTGTAGAGGGTAATCTCTGGAAGTAATGAACCGATTTGAAAAATTGTTTCACTGGTCGTAGAAAGCTACATTATTCGTGAGTGCTATTTGCTATATTTTATCCGGGTACGGGCAGTATTACCCACCGGGACGCCAGTGAAACCGCGGGAAAACGGCTAGTTATCAATAAAGTGAAGACTGTGTGTAAAATTAAGATATGCCTGCGAAGTATCTGCTATCTGTCAAAGTTTTTAAATAATTTAATTTTATCTCCACAGTACAAGGATTATATTTAGATTGCAGTAACTTAATATGCTGGTGTCTATACTAACTTACCAGGTCCATCATTGTCAACTTTACCAGTTCTTGCCCGAACATAGTTTCCCAGCATAACTTGAGTAACTTTTTCCTGGTAGGTACAGACAAATTATACATCTTTCTGTCTTTTTCAATGTATACTATATCTATTGTAGTCACATTTGTACCATTCTTTGAGTTTACGACATCGTTTATATTGGAAGGGCACAGCTTTACGTAGCAGACTCTTTTGACAATAGTACAGTTTGACATGAAAAATACTTGTTTCACATTACTTCCATTACAATTTACTGTACAATTGAATGTAAAATCAGGACAAACTTCGATGGTTGCAACCGTTGTAGTTTTCAAAGTATTTGTCACTGCAGATTCAGATGTCACTTCAGTCGCGATATCATATTTTTTGGCTTTATTGTGAGCTTCTGTAACCTGTTGTGAAGTTAAATATGGAGTGGATGTTTCTATAACATCGTACTCTGTTGTATATTTAAGCGTACTATCGGTAACGTCCACATTTGTAGTTGTGTCTATCGAATATGTGGTATCAGTGATACTATTTGTTGTCGTATCAGTAGTTTCTTCAGATGTAAGACCTTCAATATTACTTGTCGTTTCAAATATGCTTAGATATGTAGATATAAATTCATCATCAGTGACAGTTGTTTCACTATCTGTGGTAGTATCCGTGCCATCACTATATTCCTCGGTGGTGAATGTCACATCGGTACTTCCTGTAACTGTAGAAGTTTCAGTACTAGCATGGTTATTCGTATTAACAAATTCGAACGAAGTGTAATCAGTTACAGTACTCGAGTAATTATCATATGTAAAATTATAGGTGGTATCTGTATTTGCTCCTGTAGTTGACTCAGCAGTGTCATAAAATGTATAATCGTATTCATCCAAGTCTGCAGCAGTATCATTGTCATTTGTAAAATTGAGCGGTTGTTGAATGCTTATGTTTCTTAATCTTTGCAGTTCTTTTATTCCCAACAGAATACTGTCAATTGTAGTAGTTTCAATGTTTCCAATGTTGTTTCCTTTGTTGTTGTTATTTGATACTGAACTTACAATTTGGCGAGGACGTCTCAAAAGTATTTTAGGGGCCAATTTTTTAGGGAATGGTGCTGAAGCTGTCTTCAAAACAATCCCGTCAGCTAGTCTCACTGGTAATGTAATCTGTATGTCACATGGTCCACACGAAATAATCTGTTCAACGCAAAAGTCGGGTAATCTTGTTGTATACGATTCACTTATATTCAGCGTTTCATTCGGAGTTATAGTTGCATTTAAATTGAGTGTTGGTTTTAGCGAGTCCAGTTCTTTGCTCATGCCCTCAATTTTGCTAAATAAAGCAAATATGAGGGAGTAAAGGTTCAGTAGATTCAACAACATGATCCTAAGAGAAAAAATATTTTAATGAATGATTGCTTAGGGTCACAGAAATATCATAGAAATATTCTTATTACCTGGCCAATTGTAACCTGAGTTGCTTTCGTGGATGATAATGCTCCAAAAATCCAAGCAGTTCAAAAAATACAGGAAATGTGATGGAGATAACGGTGACAACTATGGTCGTCTCGTTCTCTCGCCACCAGCTCCTCACTACCAGATTATCATCTGAGCGATACACTACGGTGACCACAGCGTAAGCTGACACTGCCAGCAGTATGATGACACACACGTTCACTAGCGCACGAAGAGATATGATGCGCCAGCTGAAAAATACATGTATGGGTATTTTGTGCTGATTAACTGAGAAAGGAAAGACATCTCCTGTTCGAAAAATATATTTATTTGCAGAATAATTGCAGCCTAATTATAACCTCATCTTCCCTGCATTATAATCAAAATTCTGTCGACATTAATTGAAATATAGCATTACTGATTTTACTCATTATCATCTGCCTAGCATTTTCCCAACTACGTCGGGGTCGGCTTCCAGTCTAATCGGATGCAGTTGAGAACCAGTATTTTACATGGAGCGACTGCCTATCTGACCTCCACAACCCAGTTACCCGGGCAACCCGATTACTGATTTTATTATAGAGTATTAAATAATTAAATTTTTTGGCTAAGCTTACTTCCTTAAATCTTTTTTCTTTTCGGCTTCTTCCAGTAAAGCCTCTTTGAATCCTAAAATGACGGAGGCAATACGGTTGTGTGCAGTCTCCGTGTTGCCTATCATGAAGTCCCACCCGGTGAAAAGTTTCCATGAGAATATACATTCGTCTTCTTTTTCAGACAATTTTGACATTCTTGAGTTTTCTGCCATCCTGTGAAACATTCATTAGGATAACATCCAGTCATTGTACGCGTGAATCGCTAAATGTGTTGGTAAGCCCATAACTCAAGAACGGCTGGACCGATCGGGCTTATTTTGGTCTTAAAATGTTTGTACAGATCGAAAGAAGGTTTTAACGATGAGAAAATATGATTATAAAAAAATTAGGATCCGCGTACGAAGTTGCGGGCAGAAGCTAGTTACTAATAAAATGTATTACTTGAAATCCATTATCGCATTGACTCGATATGACGTGGCAATTTCAGTCCCGATAAACCTAGTACGAGCAATATTATGTACTCATCTCCATAATTATACTTCAATCGGTTCAGCCGTTTCACCAAGAAAGCGTAAGGACCAAATAAATACATTTTAGAAAGGATGCTCATGCAGCTTAATTCGTCTGCATGCCCGTTAAGTATGATCCAGAACTGGCGTACATAGCACATGTCTCATAAAATCTAAAATAACTAACTTTCTCAGTATGGCCACGAAGCTATAAATATAAACGGCGAGCCCCGTCAGGAAGTATGCGAGCGGCATGCGGTACTGAGCTCGCTCGACGTTGCTATAGTACCCGTAGAAGATGGGCGAAAACTTGAGGACACCCTCAAATTCCCACAGAGTCAGAAGATTCGTGGCGTTTTGTTTCTCTTCCTCCATAATAGTTTTCCTTTCGCCGTCTTGCTGTGGATTCGCTGTTAGATACTGAAAATTTATTTTGATGATAATACGAGTTTTACGAGACAAATTAACCATATATTGTTGACGTTACTACTGTTATATATTCTGGTGTGATTTCCATACCTCTGGTACTATAACAAAGACTAGCAAAACGAATCCAATGACGAGGTTCACCCAGAACAGCCAGCGAAGGAAGGTGAAGTACGAAGCCACCACGGAACCGAAGTGAGACTCAATCTCCTTGATGCGCAGCTCCCATGGAATCAGCAGGTTCGAAGTATTCGCTGCCTCGCGTTTCATTTGTTGCCAGTACTAGAGCAGAAAATTATAATTTTTGGGAATTTAAATTCAGAAAGTATCCATTAATTCAACTGTTGCTAATCGAATATCTGGAAGGGCAAAATGGATTTAGATGAGGGCCTGTTACACCCTGTCATTCGAGTGGTTGAAGAGCCAGGAAAACGTTTATTTTGTTATTTCCTCTTAATATTATCCGGCACTTATTTTATTTCAGGTCTACAAAATTATATAAAGTTGTCAATTTACGCACCGAATTCAGCAAGATATTGAATCTGGCGTAGATGTCTCTCGTACTCTTCGACTGAGCCAGCCTTTCTTGAAGTTGGCCCTCATGACGCTTGATGTACGCTTTAGCCTATGGAAAATAATGAAGGTGACATATTGGGAAAATTATACAAATTCATACATATATAAAGGCTCTTTGTGGGTTGGTAGCACTCACTTACCTCAGGAACTACTGGTCTGATTTGAAAAATAATTTCAGTTATTGATGAAGGCTAAGGCTAATTTTAAACTGGTAATGCAAAGTTCTCGGCCTGCGAATGGATCCGTATGTAGACTAAATTTTAAGCACGCAAATATTCCTGTACATAGCATAGAAAGTTTATTGACTAACCTGATGTACGATCTTGAGTTTCCTCCTCATCCCGAGGGGTTGCTGCTTCACAGAACCCAAGACTTCCTTGTGCAAGTGAATGTTCTCGAAGATTTGCTCCTGCGTCACCACCGCCAACTGACCGTCCTCCATTGATATGGCAGTGCTGAATATTGTATTGAAGTTAGAAAACTTGGAATAAAACAAAATTCGGATTTTTAAGAGTGATAAAAAACACATCGTCATCCATCCTCTGTGTCTGCCTCAAAACTCCAACCTTGATGGAGTTTTAACGTAATGAATAGGTTACTCAGCCTGCAGTGCTTTCCAATTACTCCATCTACAGCTAATCACATACATTGGACATCGACCACCAATTAAGAGTTACCCAGAATGTATGACCAAATCATGTAAATCTAGAACAGGGTTGTGAAAGTCACATAGTTAGTTAGTTAGCACCTGACTGCCTGACAGGGATTCTAGAATAGCCCGTGAGTATAGCCTATTTTCTAGTCCTACCTATCTATCTCGTCTTCATGCTATAACTTTGCGTTACACGTGACGCGCATACACGAGCTAGAAGTCAACCCTACGAGAGAACAAGGCCAGGCCATTGATGATGAGACACTTACTCCCCAGAGCTGGTGGTGAAGACAGAAGACCTTCGCCGAGGTCTGGTTTCGTCAGCGAGGAAGGGAGAAGAAGGACGTCTGGCTCTGCCCTTCCGTGATCTTCTCACGCTAGCTCGGCGCTGACGCAGCACTGCGCTAAGGCTCGCTGAGTAGTCCTCGTCTTCCGAACCATCTGAGGAGAGGTCAAATTTCTGCGATAGATTTTCAACCTTATCACAATGGTGGAAGGTTAATGTTCGATTGGTAATATTTTACAGATTTGGGTAGACTGACTTGCTGTCGACTGTACCTATTGATTATTAAAACAAATCTACTAATGTTATAAATGCGAAAGCTTGTGATGCTATATGTGTATGTTTGTTACTCTGTCATGCAAAATCTACGAACAGTAATATAGCTTATACTCGTATATCAGAATAACATTTAAATACTTTTGTCACGAGCACGGAAAGTAGTCTTCTCCGGAAGCGGGTGAAGCCGCTGCCGAAAGCTAGTCTATACTAATATATAAAGAGAAAAGATTTGTATGTTTGTAATGAATAGGCTCCGGACCTACTGAACCTATGAAGCTATGTTCTTTGCGCTGAACATGGCTATGTTTTATCCGGGTACCGGCAGTAATTCCCACGGAACACGAGTGAAACCGCGGGAAAAGGCTAGTAGTTTATAAAGTTGATCACCCTCGTGTATCTAAAACTGAATCTATAAACTTATATGCACAGGACAGAACTGTTTTGTAGTACTATTAAAAATAACGTCCAAAGTTTGCACCGGTATCGGGTTGCCCGGTTTGCTTGTGGAGGTCAGACAGGCAGTCGCTCCATGTAAAACACTGGTTCTCAGCTTCATCCGATTAGACTGCAAGCCGACCCCAACATAGTTGGGAAGAGACAAGGCGGTTTTATCTTGGAGGCCTAATTTTATCTTGGGAATCCCACAGCGCATTATGTGATACTTACAAATAAAATACTGTGTAATAATTTGTTGTAATGGTAAAGCTACCAAAGAGTCAAACTGCAAGCATATTTAATGACCGTAACACATTTACCGAACAAAAATTATTGAAAAATAGTAACGTAAATAAATATTATGTTTTTTAACGTCATGCCATGACATAAATAAAATGACAGCGATCGAGCGTTGTTCCGTTTTATGAAATCACAACACGTTTTTATGAAATCATGTATGAAACGAATCAAAATCTAAGGCAAAAATCTAATTATAAACACTAGCTGTTTTCCCGCGGATTCACTTGCTTCCCGGGGAACATACTCTCGTAGTCTAACTTCCCAACAGTAGGAAGTAATTTTTCTAATCGGTTCACAGTTTCGGAGGCCTTTAGAGTACAAATCAAATAAACTAAACAATGTTCCGTCTTTATAATATTCAATTAAACATCACAAGTATAGCAGAAACTCGTAATCGTTAACAAAACGCTTTTAGGCTATTTATTTACGTAAATAAGTAAGTATTGAACTATAAGGCCTACTAAGGCTGGTGTATATTTCAGTCAAAGAATTTGCATTGCCATCCAGCGTGGCAATGCAGCCAGCCTTTTGGGCACGATCCCCGCTGACAGCGATGCGGATGAGTTTTTTGATACATAGTTGTAATATATGTATTTTTTTTATTATTTGTAGGTAAATATTTATGTAAAATAAAATTGTATACAGTTACTCAATAAAAGTTGTACTGTAAAAAAAAGTATTGAACTAAAGAGTTACTAAATACCAGAGCTATAAATCCCAATACCACCTAAACGCAAATGTAACTTAAACAGCGGTGAATATTCTAGAAAAGACATTTCCTAGAACAATAACCCAAGATAGCTTCCACTAGATTCTACAAACATTCCTAACTAAACTGAATCAGATGTACCGTTTATTCTAAAACAAAAGTAATGAAGGCATGCAGCGATCTTCCAAGGAATGCGCAGGAACCGTCTTTTAGCTAAGTCAACGGGTTTCGGGCGACCTCAAACCGGTTGAATTTAAAATTAATCCTTCGATCTCGCAATTATGGTTTTTGGCTGCAGAAACATGATTTTGGAAGCAAAGGGGAATATAATCTTCTTTCTAAATTGGCGGGTACACTAATGTATATAAAAAACCAGCCAAATGAGAATTGGACTCGCGCACGAAGGGAGCCGTACCAGTATCTATGAAAAATGAACGTATGTATTACCTAGAAATAGCTAAAATTCAAATTCAAACATTTAAAGCAATAAAAAAAAACTTTTTTTTTTCAAACAAATATATTAATAACAAAGTTTTAATTTGAGGTTTCCGAAAAAGTGCTATATCTCAAAAACTGCTTATTGTATCACGTTCAAAATAACTTTCCTAGAAAGTCTGTATAAAGCTCTACCGTTCCGATTTTTTTCATGTTTTTAATTTATAGATAATAGTACGGAAGATAAAGATAAAATTTAATATTAGATCGCTTAGCATTGACAAGTAACTACAGTCATACACAAAGTCATTTCAAACAGTTATCAATAAAAAAACTGTACAATTCGCATGGCATTTTTTTAAATTCGCATTTTATGAACAATAGCAGAAAAATAAAAATAAAACCGCGAGCATTTTTTTCAAGTGGGAGAACAAAAGCTATAAAAAAAAAGATTATCTTACCTCCAGCCGAGGGTGAGAATTTGACCTCATTGCTGACGGGGGTCTCCGAAGGCAGGTGGAAGAGGTTGACTCCTGAAGAAGACATGCTGCCAGGGTCTGCCCAGGTGACCGACAGCCGGTCTACCGACGGCTGAGGAGATGCTGGTGGGTGCTCGCACGAGCCCTGCCGACGAACAGGTACAATCATCACCAGAAGAATTATCAGAAGACAAAATAGGTATTATGACTCAGTTGTTAGTACGAGATTTTAGAAAATTGTGTTTATTAAGAGAAAATGGCAAGTTATTTAGTTTTAATTGACTTTTGATACATAATTTCATTCGCAGCGTTCTACTATTCAAATCGACGTCTTTTCAGCAAAAAAATATTCAAAAATGTTATAACTGTTTTTCTCTATTAATATAAATAACTCACGTTTTATACAATTAATTTATAAATATGCTAAAAGGAAGACACTTCTAATCTATTAGTAACGGACGGCAAAAACAGAAAGTAATTCCCTCTGTTGTTATTTTAATTTACTTTTCATTACTTAGCAAAACTACGACAATTTTTATCATTTAAGTTCATGTCAGATTTTAATTAGAAATGTTTTTTAATAGTGTACCTTTTAGCTAAATAACTTTCGTGATAATTTAATTCAAAATTAATATTAAAGCAATTAAAACAGTTTTCGTTAGAATGTAATTTAACTGATTGTTTTTTCAGAAGCAGCATTTATCACCGCTGTGTTAAATAGCTACTAAACTTAAATAAATTGTTTTTTTAAGCAATGTATTTTTTATAAACTAATGTACTGTACAACATTTCACTTATTAAAAATCTAAATCAAGTTACCGTATTCAGAAATCGAAGGTTGAAAGCACGAAAAGTTGTATTATTTAGACCAATAGAGAGATGGGACTGCGGTCAATTCAAGAGAAACAACTGACGCAAGGCGACTCGCACACCAATCGTATTAAAACCTCCGATTTATGCAAAGTAAAGCTTCAGAAGATTGCCTTGTATGTGTGTGTGTGGTTTAACTGAATAGTGGTAATACACGAACAGGTAGTGCTAATTCATGTATAATTCATGTATAATTCATGTATAAATAAGTACCTACATGTTTTATTCGTATTATTTGTTTTGCATTGTAGTATGCACGGTGTTTGTGTAGTAAGATAGAATTCATTGATTTCAAGATAGATGCGACAGTAATATGTTTAAAAACAATAGCATTTTTAAGAAGTTTTCTAATACTTTCTTTTATTTTGTGTCGTGTAGTTTTCTATAATTTTCAAATCTGGTAACTCGTCTACTTTTTAAGCGACTTTCAAAAGGTGCATTAAGGTTTACAGTTCATCCGNGCTGGTGTATATTTCAGTCAAAGAATTTGCATTGCCATCCAGCGTGGCAATGCAGCCAGCCTTTTGGGCACGATCCCCGCTGACAGCGATGCGGATGAGTTTTTTGATACATAGTTGTAATATATGTATTTTTTTTATTATTTGTAGGTAAATATTTATGTAAAATAAAATTGTATACAGTTACTCAATAAAAGTTGTACTGTAAAAAAAAGTATTGAACTAAAGAGTTACTAAATACCAGAGCTATAAATCCCAATACCACCTAAACGCAAATGTAACTTAAACAGCGGTGAATATTCTAGAAAAGACATTTCCTAGAACAATAACCCAAGATAGCTTCCACTAGATTCTACAAACATTCCTAACTAAACTGAATCAGATGTACCGTTTATTCTAAAACAAAAGTAATGAAGGCATGCAGCGATCTTCCAAGGAATGCGCAGGAACCGTCTTTTAGCTAAGTCAACGGGTTTCGGGCGACCTCAAACCGGTTGAATTTAAAATTAATCCTTCGATCTCGCAATTATGGTTTTTGGCTGCAGAAACATGATTTTGGAAGCAAAGGGGAATATAATCTTCTTTCTAAATTGGCGGGTACACTAATGTATATAAAAAACCAGCCAAATGAGAATTGGACTCGCGCACGAAGGGAGCCGTACCAGTATCTATGAAAAATGAACGTATGTATTACCTAGAAATAGCTAAAATTCAAATTCAAACATTTAAAGCAATAAAAAAAAACTTTTTTTTTTCAAACAAATATATTAATAACAAAGTTTTAATTTGAGGTTTCCGAAAAAGTGCTATATCTCAAAAACTGCTTATTGTATCACGTTCAAAATAACTTTCCTAGAAAGTCTGTATAAAGCTCTACCGTTCCGATTTTTTTCATGTTTTTAATTTATAGATAATAGTACGGAAGATAAAGATAAAATTTAATATTAGATCGCTTAGCATTGACAAGTAACTACAGTCATACACAAAGTCATTTCAAACAGTTATCAATAAAAAAACTGTACAATTCGCATGGCATTTTTTTAAATTCGCATTTTATGAACAATAGCAGAAAAATAAAAATAAAACCGCGAGCATTTTTTTCAAGTGGGAGAACAAAAGCTATAAAAAAAAAGATTATCTTACCTCCAGCCGAGGGTGAGAATTTGACCTCATTGCTGACGGGGGTCTCCGAAGGCAGGTGGAAGAGGTTGACTCCTGAAGAAGACATGCTGCCAGGGTCTGCCCAGGTGACCGACAGCCGGTCTACCGACGGCTGAGGAGATGCTGGTGGGTGCTCGCACGAGCCCTGCCGACGAACAGGTACAATCATCACCAGAAGAATTATCAGAAGACAAAATAGGTATTATGACTCAGTTGTTAGTACGAGATTTTAGAAAATTGTGTTTATTAAGAGAAAATGGCAAGTTATTTAGTTTTAATTGACTTTTGATACATAATTTCATTCGCAGCGTTCTACTATTCAAATCGACGTCTTTTCAGCAAAAAAATATTCAAAAATGTTATAACTGTTTTTCTCTATTAATATAAATAACTCACGTTTTATACAATTAATTTATAAATATGCTAAAAGGAAGACACTTCTAATCTATTAGTAACGGACGGCAAAAACAGAAAGTAATTCCCTCTGTTGTTATTTTAATTTACTTTTCATTACTTAGCAAAACTACGACAATTTTTATCATTTAAGTTCATGTCAGATTTTAATTAGAAATGTTTTTTAATAGTGTACCTTTTAGCTAAATAACTTTCGTGATAATTTAATTCAAAATTAATATTAAAGCAATTAAAACAGTTTTCGTTAGAATGTAATTTAACTGATTGTTTTTTCAGAAGCAGCATTTATCACCGCTGTGTTAAATAGCTACTAAACTTAAATAAATTGTTTTTTTAAGCAATGTATTTTTTATAAACTAATGTACTGTACAACATTTCACTTATTAAAAATCTAAATCAAGTTACCGTATTCAGAAATCGAAGGTTGAAAGCACGAAAAGTTGTATTATTTAGACCAATAGAGAGATGGGACTGCGGTCAATTCAAGAGAAACAACTGACGCAAGGCGACTCGCACACCAATCGTATTAAAACCTCCGATTTATGCAAAGTAAAGCTTCAGAAGATTGCCTTGTATGTGTGTGTGTGGTTTAACTGAATAGTGGTAATACACGAACAGGTAGTGCTAATTCATGTATAATTCATGTATAATTCATGTATAAATAAGTACCTACATGTTTTATTCGTATTATTTGTTTTGCATTGTAGTATGCACGGTGTTTGTGTAGTAAGATAGAATTCATTGATTTCAAGATAGATGCGACAGTAATATGTTTAAAAACAATAGCATTTTTAAGAAGTTTTCTAATACTTTCTTTTATTTTGTGTCGTGTAGTTTTCTATAATTTTCAAATCTGGTAACTCGTCTACTTTTTAAGCGACTTTCAAAAGGTGCATTAAGGTTTACAGTTCATCCGTTTCTTATTCATTATTTTTTGTTTTTTCCAGGCAATTTGGTCTTTCTTTTATCTAAGCTACTAATGGTCAAATGGCCGTATCAATTTTTTTATAAAATTTCGCATGACGATGGAATACAAACTAATTAAAGAAAATAAGGGGTTATCGGGTTCCTCAGAGGTGTACCTGCGGTATATCACTAGTATTAAAGAAACCAAAAATTCCAGTGTGCGTCGAGCCGTTCGATACTAAATTAATATAGACTGTGCCTGTTATTGTAAGGTGCGGTGATGCTACTTATGTACAGACGCGCAAAAAAGTGCTATTAGAAAAAAATGCCCAATTCAGAAATGAATCGTCGTCACAGCCTAAACCTTCCACTGCTGGGCTACTAATCCTCACCGCGGGCATGCGTGTTGGTGAGCATAAAGTGGGATATTTTTAGCTTCGAAGATGCTGCTGCCCATCTCCAAGTCAGGCATTTTATATCCCACCTGGTACTTTGTGGTAGCTATGCCACAACCAGACGATCGCCTGAGCCTCGTTCGTTTTTTAGCAGGATGTACCATGTGTAGTTGACTTGGCAATTGGGACGATTATAGCCCAGAAATGAATAGATTCACTTTCCCACTGAAGACTGATTTTCCAAAATAAATGTGTGTAATATCGTTACGAAGTAAAAATAATTTAAGTATAAGATTTTAGAAGGAATCGCAATTATTAAATCTAAGAAAAATCTGAAACTAAAATTTTGATGTCATCGTTAGTCTTTCGCAACATGAAGTAGCTATTAACAACATTTTGTCTGCACCCAGTGGGGAATCACTTACATAAATAACTGGAGAGTTACGATACGTAAACAAACAATACACTCGCGACATTGAACCACGGGTAATTTAATTAAAATGTCATATTCGTAACAGCGCTGTCTGTGAGTGTACGCGATGATAAACTTGTAGCCATCACGCACAGGCTTCATTCCGTCGCTAAAAAGAAATGCGAAATAAAGTTTATTTTTTCTTCTGTATCTTTAATTATTATCTACTGATCTCTAGTGAGAAATCTAGTGAATAATTAAAGATCAGACAATGCGGAATTAAGCGCCAGTTTCGGAGGTTCCAGATAAACTCCTTGATAGCTATCTGATAGAAATGTTTTTAATTTTAACTACTTTTCTATGGCATCATCTGTCAGCTTTCTAGAATCTTATCTGGAACCTCTGAAACTAGCCGTAAGACTTATTCATGTCGTTATTTAGAATGCCAAACATCCGATGATATCGTAACACCCATGTAAAGCCCTCATTTCTTGGATAAGACATCGGTTCATTCGTTTAAGAGCTATGGTACCACGGACAGACAGACACACTAAGCTGTCATATTTAAAACATCTCTTCTATTTGTCTGTCCGTCAGTTTGCAAGTGCGTATCAGAATTGCTATCACTCCTCGCAGAATCTCTCGAAATACAGAAGTTTGCCAGGTGCCAATAGTTGCTACCGATTGCTATTCTCTTGGTTTTGAAGACAATCTTCAGACAAAGGTGACAGCCATTCTTATTTTTTGTAGGTAAACTACATGTAATGATTTTGTATAAAATCGGTTCTTTAAATCATACGGACAGAATTGTGTTGGGCAGTTTGTTCTACCATTTCTTCTTCCCAGCTAAAACACAGCAAGTGGTGAAGGGCGGGCGTGTTTTTGGGGCCGTCTTTTGTAAACTTGACTTTCAAAAAGCGCTGATTTTCAGCCTACTTTGAATAAATTTTTATCGTTAGACATCAGGATCGCTGTCACTTTCGCCCGTATGAAGAAAGGCAATGGCTGTGGCCGGGTTTCAGTTCTCAAGCTTCAGTTTTCAGTGTGCCTACGATTTCATCAGCGTTCTGAGAGAACCCTTACCCCATTAAATAAATAGGAATTTCATAAAAATCGGACCAGTGATTTCGTACGTGAAGGTGAACAGACAGAAATACATACATTCTGATTTGAGTATAGGCACATAGTATGGGATATATTCCTCCTGTCAAAAACTATCAATCCAAAACGAATGTAAAACTCGCCACGCCTACTAGACACAAATGACCCGTGACGTGACAAGCCGCAGTTCATCTTGTAGTGCCAATGAGTGCCTCGCCGTCACTGATTAACTGCCCAGGGTTGACACTGGAGGCACAATGCCATTTTGCAAATGGAAAATGGGGTAAAACGGGACCCTATTACTAAGACTACGTTGTCTGTTTGTGTGTCTATCTCCGGGCTGTATCTCATAAACCATGATAGCTAGAAAGCTGAAATCTTCACAAATGATGTATTTCCGTTGCCGCTACAACAACAAATACTAAAAATTAAAAAATATATATGAAGGGGCTTCCCATACAATAAACGTATGAAACTGCAAATATTAACTTTGTTTTCATATATTTGTATGAAAAACAAAGTGATTTTTTGCAGGTAATAGATACGATAATGGTACGGAACCCTTCGTGCGCGAGTCCAACTCGCACTTGGTCGGTTTTTTCCAATCACACATTAACTTCCACTATTGTGATAAGGTTGAAAATCTATTGTAGAAATTTGACAGATTGAGGTAGATTGATGTGCTATTTCATCAGCCTTTTTATAGTTCCACTACTAGGCACAGGCCTCCCCTCACACAGAAAAGGATTGAGCGTTAATCACCACGCTTGCTCAATGCGGGTTGGTGATTTCAGACTCTATAGACTAGGTAGTCACTGGATTGGGTGATTCGAAACTCTGTTCACGAAACATTGCCTGTGTAAGATTTACTTTTGCAATTAATAATTACATTTCGAACAATTTTTGTAAGTATACACTTTGATAGGAGATAGGCTCATAAATCTGGTTGGCAAGAGCACACGATATTTTTAAATCAAACAAACAAATAGGATCAATTACATTAATCAACTATTCAGGAAATGAACTAAGAAATGTTCTAAATGTCCTTACTGGAGAACGTTTTACACAAATACCAAAAAAAAACAACTTCTGAAAAGTGCCAACCCTGAACGTTCATACCATTATCTTCGCCCTCCCTGCGTCTATATCACTCCGAATAATAATTACGAAGTGATTTTTCACCAAAGATAGTAACCGATCGATACCGCACTAAATCGTGGAAGTTTTTTTGATACACACCTATTGCGATAGTTTATATAAACGTATTAATATGTTTTGTGACACGCACGCTGATATTTTTTCATAAACCATCGAATAAGTGAAAATAAAATAAGTCAAGTAGTATGTAAGCTATTATATATTTCTACATATTTAATTGACCAGATACGCAACACCATTATACGGTCCAAGACGGGTATAGTCGAAGCCGAACGTACACCATAAAATGGATCCCTGAAGATGGAAGGTGAACTAGAGTAAGACCAAGAAGACGCGGGAGAGAAGTCTTGGATAGCTTCCTCGCGGACTGGCCACAAGAAGCGACCAGTAGATATAGGTGGAAAGCCATGGGGAAGACCTTTGCCTAGCAGTAGGACAGTTAAGGCTGAATAAAAAAACACTTTTATGACGTGCAGCCTGGGGACAGACAGACAGCGGAGGCTTAGTAATATTCTTTATAAAAGGTCCCGTTTTACCCTTTGGGCACGGAACCCTAAAAAAGTTATTTTATTAAATGACTATTTTATACTAGCTTATTCGTGCATGATCTCTCTCCGGTCGTGTCGGACTTTCCGTCCCATCGGGCTATGAGAGTGAGGGAATAGGGAGTGCACCTGTGTCTGCGCAAATGCTTGTGCACTATAATATGTCCTGCGCAGCTGGCTGATCTCCTTATATGAGAACAGCCGCCGTGGCCGATAATCGGCTAGGA
>NWSH02000323.1:3647247-3688780 GCA_002382865.2 Heliothis virescens
ATAATATGTCCTGCGCAGCTGGCTGATCTCCTTATATGAGAACAGCCGCCGTGGCCGATAATCGGCTAGGACGCCATTATTATTATTCGTGCATGATATACATTTGATGTCATTTTCTCAACGTAAAATTAAAAACTTCTTTCTCCACAAGAATTTAACATGTCTATCCTCGACAGTTCCAGATTTGGACTACTTAAATCTGTAGAGCCCTTTTCGGGTATAAGCCATTAAACCAAAAATATATTATAATAACAACATTAACTGCTTCTCAAACATTTATTTGCATCTTGAGAAGTTTACACCACAAAAACATATATATTTTCATAAACTAATACATACTTTCGCATTGGTCAAATTGCTACGATTCATATATTAAGATATATTAAGATGAAATTGATCAGTTTCCAACTATTTCAAAAAATCATTGGTAACAGTTGACATCACAATGAAATCAACGCCAACCAAATATGAAACACAAAACACCGCCTTTGACCGACTGCGCGGAGTATTACATTTCGTTAATTGGCACCGTTAAGAGGCCAGGGAGTGCCCTGATTGGCTGTAATTACCTTTGTGTACCTTTCCCAGTAATGGTAACTGCTAAAATGTACTCAGAATTCGGGTTTTTTAAGGTGTGAAGTTTAGAATGGAATGTGGATAAAATTACTATGAACATATATTGCATTTTTCAGTAAAATAGATTTTGTATGTATTGTCTTCATAGATTCGATGATCCCCACAAATACCTAACGCACATGCACACTAATGCACACTATGCAGATTTTGCATTTTTTTTGAATTAGCATTACTTTTAAAATATTGTGTTTGGATGAGATTAAGAAGATTATAATAATAAATACAAATACATTTTTGCATTTACAATAAATAATTAATCTATAGTGCAACTGCGTCTTTTGTGCAGTTGACAGCGGTCAGTTTTCAAGGGAAGACTCGAAGACCCTTAGAGTATAGGTACTTAAGGGAACACGTAATTATGTTTACTGACTGACAATAACTGTCAGCCGGACCAGAAAACGGGCAAACTATATGGTGCATCCTACGTGAGCGATCTGGATGTGAAAACAACAAACAGTTGATACGAGATAGTTAACAGCTGCTGCACTAACGTAGGACAAGTGTCAGCGTTAACAGAACACCAGTAGTCTGGATAGGTCTGGTCTAGTCTGTATGTGCAAGTGTGGTTGTAGTTGATTTCTTTTGAAGTATCGTATGGATGTGTCACGGTAGAGCGCAGCGCTGCCTCCATATATAAATTCGCTTTAGATCGCTTCGCATCGCGTTCGCGTTGATTCAACCACTTAGGACACACCCTCAGGGTTTGTACACATAACTGCGATGCGATGTCGCATCGTAAAAATCTGCGAGCTCGCGTGACGCATAGCAGGGACTTGCGAACCGATTCTGCGATCTTAGATCTACACTTGATGAATAACTTCCTTATATTCTCTGCCGCACAAAATCAACTTTCTGCGTTGCGAATTCGCATCGCGTGCCATCGCTGTTTTGTGTACACGACACGACAGCAGGTCAACGTATACGAATCTGTCAAATTTTACCAGTCAAACATTAATCTTCCACCATTGTGATAAGGTTGAAAATCTATTGCAGAAATTTGATAGATTGTGGTAACTTGATGTGCTGTCGTCTGTACAAGCCCTTAGGTCTTATCTGAAGGTGCTGAGAATTCTACATACCTGAGGAGTCAGTTCCGATTTAGTGGTGTCTATCACCACTCTCGGCCGAGGCTCCAACTTTAAGATACCTCGCTCTTTATTACCCTGAAGAAGAAAAAAGATATCACCTTTATTGCACACACTAATCTATACTAATATTATAAAGCTGAAGAGTTTGTTTGTTTGGTTTTACGCGCTAATCTCAGGAACTACTGGTCCGATTTGAAAAATTCTTTCAGTGTTACATAGCCCCTTTATCGAGGAAGGTTATAAGCTAGATTTTTTATCCGGATGCGCGGAGTATTTCCCATGAGACGGGCGTGAAATCGCTGGTAGAAGCTAGTCTTTAATATAGTGGAAGGTTAATGTTCACCTGGTAACATTTCCCAGATTCGGTCAGGTTGATCTGCTAGCATGTGTACAAGGGCTTGCTTAACCCAGAATTGGGCTTTTTTATAGCAAACTTTTTTATAATAGAGAAAGTTTATAAATGGCAAGATAGTAACACAGTAAACAATGTTGTGCAAAATAATATTTTCTTAGCAACTAAAATCATGTACAGACGAAAGCAGGTCAACCTGCACGAATCTGTCAAATTTTACCAATCGAACATAAAATTTATTGCAGAAATTTGACAGATTTTAGTAACTTGATGGGCTGTCTATGTCTAGACTTATTTACATCACTATTACTGACTTACCTACTAATACTTAGGATAATTTAAAAACACCCTTTAAAATGAAGCAGAATGACTTTTTTTAAAGGTATAAGACCAATACCATACTCTTTGAAAGCTAGTAGCTATAAAAGAGTGGTGTTATTAATTGGTCATCAGCTGGTACAATCAGCAACACGGAATTCCGCATTGTTCTATAACTAGCGCAGTGAAAATTAATCTGTTATAAACAAAGTTATTTTAGTTGCAAACGCATATCAATTAATCCATACTATCTATACTAATATTATAGAGCTGAAGAGTTTGTCTGTTTGTTTGGTTGAACGCGCTAATCTCAGGAACTAGTGGTCCGATTTGAAAAAATAATCCAGAGTTAGATAGCCCATTTGTCGAGGAAGGCTATAAGCTACTTTTTATCCTGGTGCGCGCTTTATTTCCTACGGGACGCGGGTGAAACCGCTGGCGGAAGCTAGTAAGTAAATGGATAGCACGCAATGAAATTTTTTTACGCTGACTATTCAGCCACCAGCAGGTCAACCTATCCGAATCTGTAATTTCACCAATGGCACATTAATCTTCCACTGTTGTGATAAAGTTGAAAATCTATTGAAGAAAGACAGACGGTAGGTTGATGTGCTGGCGTCTGTACCTTCCATTGAAGTCGATCAATCAATAGTGGTCAGTTTTCACCCTTCATCACTATTACACTCACGTCAACACTCATTCATCATTATTTTGTGTCACTTGTCACTCACGATCTTCATATTGTAAAATACTTAAGAGGAAGTCAGCTTTCGCTAGGATTAAAAAAACAGAATTTTTTAATGCTATACATTTTCATTATAAATCCAAGTCATTGCTAAAAGAGGCACTTTTTAGAGATTTATAAGATCGCAAAAAGGTTTTTTTTATGTTCATTGTTTTTGCTTTCCTAATAACTATCTATCAATTATAATTTAATAGATCCAAATAATAATCTGATGGGTCTAAATAAATACGCTATAAAGTAATTAGTTACAAGCAACACATAATTATTCGCTTAATAATTAATACATTAGGATATCATTAAAATAATTAAGTGATTTACAAATTCTTTCACAGATCTTAGAGTGATAAGCACCGTAATTAAAATAATAAAAACATCGAACATAAAACACAGTCAAGAACTTTCAAATAGCATGTTCTATCTGTTTAACTTAGAAATTAATAAACTAATGAATAATCTCTCATTTAATTAAAAATTATTAACTCAAAATACACATCTCTGTACAAAACTTTTTAAAATATCCATCTAAGTTTTATTTATAAAAAAGCTCATTTCGTTTTCAAAAAAAATCACTTTCGTTTATAAAACTCTTTCTTACGTCTCTAACACAAATTACACTTGCGACCAAAAAAGTCGACCACACAACAATTAAATTAAAAATATTAAAAAAATAATAGTGAATACCTTTGCGTCCATCGTGTGGTGCGAAGTAGAAAGTGCTGTAAAGTACTGCTGTGCCAGCTCCCGTCATGTGGCAATCATACCGCTTGCTGTAAAGGGTATAACTTGAAAATCACAGATTTTGAAAATCAGTTTTTTTTTACTAGTCGATATTTTTCATGTCTATTTTATTTTATGTTTCCAATATTTTTGTAGTGTAAAGAAGACCATCTCCGATCTTCGACCTGACTACGAAAGAGTTTTTAAAAAAAGAGAAGATTGCTGAAAGTAAAGATTGCTAAAAAAGTACGACACTAGATTACGTGACCATTTATATCAATTTATTCCGATATAACTGGTTACCACATATGTTTTTCTGATATATAAGTTATATCACTGCCGAGTTTCATCAAATTCCATCCAGTAGTGTTGTGCGAAAGAGTAACAAACATACATACATCCTCACAAACTTTCGCAATTATGATATTAGTAGGAAAGGATGAACGTGTGATATTGCCCTTAAGTATAATTATACGTAAAAAAACTTCTTCATGGTCTTTTGTGTAGTAGAAATCTATAAATAACCTTTAAACCTAAAGACCTGTTTTTTGAACGCCCCAATCTCAGGAACTACTGGTTCGATTTGAAAAATTATTGCGGGCTTAGGTACATATTTATTATAGGTTACTTTTTGTCTGAGTGTGAATAACATATTCCTAAATAGTTGGCCATCAAATGATGTACCTTGCTCATCAGTTTGTGCACTAATCCTCACTTTTTGAAGCAGTAATGGACTTTTTGACTTTTTTTCATATAACATCGTATATTTACCATACGCTCATTAACAAACTTACCATGAATTTTCTAGAACAGCGGATATGTAAAACACAATCATAGGTACTAAACAATTTTATGTTTTCAAACTTTTTTATATAGTCTCCGGGTTTGATCACTATTTGAACTTGCACAATACTATCAAAAATTACTTCAAATGAAGCCAGTTTTCATATTATGTTTAATTTTTCGGCAACACCTTTTCAGTCAAAATAATCTCAAACACTGAAAAGTAAACACGCGTGCTATGTTATGGTGCTATTTCATTCATTTGTGTAATTAATAACGCGTATCTGTGTCAATTGTTATTGTACAGACGACAGCACATCAAGTCACCACAACCTGTCAAAGTTCTGCAATAGATTTTCAACTTTATCACAATAGAGGTAGGTTAATATTTGCAAAATATGCGCAAATGCTTGTGCACTATAATATGTCCTGCGCAGCTGGCTGATCTCCTTATATGAGAATAGCCGCCGTGGCAGACAATCGGCTAGGACGCCATTATTAGGTTAATATTTGACTGGTTTGACAGATTCGAGTATCGTGACCCGCTGTTGTCTGTACGCTTATAAGTCATAAGTTTACTATGAAGAATAACTGAAGGATCTGTAAGGACAGACTAGTTTTCAGCTTAAAAAAAAAACATTATTATACAATATTATACAATATTCTTAGTTATTTTTAAAGTACTTTAGATTAAAATTAAGTGTGACGAAAAAAGTAGATTAAAAAAGAGTTTCTTAAAAAAATAACTTATACCACTTTCGAAGCGAGTTTAGCAGTAATTAGTGGAAAACTGTGGGTTGTTAAAAGGGGTGAGACGACGGGTTGTTTTACATCACTCATCCACTGCTATTAAATAAAACGCCCCTTGATTACATGAATTCTCCAAGGTCAGTTACTAGATAATTGCAATTAGCTTTGTGAATTAATTCCATTGTTTTCTATTTAAATGCATTGTAGTTATAGTAAACAGCATTCAATGCATTTATTGAGAGAGCGAAATGTAAAGACATTATTGACACGAGACACAATTAAGAAATTGGATTAACGAAAATAAATTTAAAAAATGTTTATGCCAAGTAGGCTTCAGTTTAGCATTTATACTAGAAACGTAGTGCCTGACGCTGGTTTTCAAATGGGCCCACGAGAAGTTGCGGTGTCAATCAGCTTGAAATAATTTCACGTTATGTATAACGTAGGTCTTACTGAGGCTACGTAACAAAACCAAGCAAAGAAACTAAACTTATGAGGAAAATAAAATAAATTTTAAGATACTTTATCATTGTGCTTGCTTGTAAAAATCCAGGAATATCATTGGATAGCCAACTAGACCTTTCTTCTTAGAAACAGAAACTGGATCTACGATAGGACTCAAGTTCTTTCAATTCAAATGTAAACCAATAAACTTTTGAATGCAAAATATAATGTTATTCCGAAATTCATATACATTGTGAGAAGTTTAAATAAATTGAAAGCGGTTTCACTCGCGTCCAGTGGGAACTACTCCACACATCCGGATAAAATTAGTTTATAGCCTTCCTCGATGAATTGGCTATCTAACACTAAAATATTTTTTTAAAACGGATCAGCTGTTCCTGAGATTAGCGTGTTTAAACAAACAAACTCTTCAGCTTTATAATATTAGTATAGAAGTATAGATATAGATATCATTTTATATTTCAAGTTCCTGCTACCAATCGAAGCCTTAAATCTTAAATATGTTCTTTAGTTTATTTATTATTGTTTCAACCGTAACCCAATTCAAATGACCACTTACTCCAACTAATTTATTCCAGCGAAGTAAAGAGTCTATGTAGATGGGTGACTACAACCTGTCAACGGTTGTCATGTCTCGTCAGGGCACTCGTAAAGACTTTGCTCCTGACTTGTTGTCTGTGTCGTTCACCTTTTAAAAGGGTAAGGGAGGGTTAATGTCTTACTTCAGGTTTTGATTTAATTCAGATATATCCATTCCAATATAGTAGCCTCACCGGTAACTATATTTTCGAACCGTTTGGGGTTGAAGCCCTTGGGTCGTGGGGTCCGAATCGTCATTCTTTATTTAAAAAATTATCTAAGCGGCTGGTTGACGCTTCCCGTGACCAAAGGCTGGCTATTACCTGGGACAACGGATCAGCATTGCCATCCAGCGAGGCAATGCTGCCAGCCTTTTGGGCACGCTCCCAGTCGACTGCGATGGGGAGGAATTTTTTGACGCACTTCAATAGTATTTTAGATTTTATTTGTAAATATCTCTTTCATATATATTTTTATAATCTTTTAAATAAGTGTACATATTTTAATATTGTAAATACTTTAAATATAATAATAAATAAACAATTGTTACTATTATTTTTTAAAAATGGGCAAATGATATCGGCAGAGACTGTGTATCATCGTAATAACATCATGCAGGTATACAATGTTGATTACTATGATTTCTTTTGGAGAATCCATTAAGTATAATTAACTAGCTTCCACCGGCGGTTTCACCCGCTTCTCGAGGGAACTATTTCCTGTACCCGTATAAAAAGTAGCCTATATGTGATTTTGATATATGTATAAGCTATATTACTGCCAAGTTTCATCAAAATTCGTCTAGCAGTTTTTACGTGAAAGAATAACAAACATTCGTACATTTTCAGTCTTTCGCATTTATTAATATTAGTAGGATTGTAATACTGTAAACCAATGGGTAAGATGTAATTGTAGAGCTCGTTATCGTGGTCACGGCTGTATATCTAACTGTTTCTTGATCAAAACCCGTCATAATGTAAATATGCTATTGACAGCAGAAAAGTAAAATAATAATAATGTTTTAGCAATAGTTTTATACCTAAGCTGTATTTTTTGACAAGGCATATTTAAAGCAACCGTGTCTCACCTAAGTAGGCACGGATGTTTTTTATTTAAAATAATTGAAACCATTTTCGAAATACAAGCAAAAAAATTGTTAAAAATTAAGAAAAGCGCCATCTATTGATAGTATGCGGAATGAGAATCCCACCAACCCCAACGTCGTTATAGGGGTAGGGGGTTGTTCTTTGGAATAACAACATTTAAGTGCTAGTGTCTGTAATGTTGTAGCAGCAAATTGTGGGGTGGCGCTGTTTTATGAATTCATTTAATGAAATAGAACCCCCTTTTTTGAAAGCAAAAGTCAAAAGCGTCAACTAGACCAGGGTTGATAATTTTTGAATAAAAAAGAAATCATAGTAGAATGAAACCTATTCCAAAAGGAAGAGAATATGATAAAAATGGAAGAAAAAATAAATTCCACTCCATTCGTGGTCGGGAAGTGGGAGGGGGGGAGCTTTTAAGGGTAAAAATCGGTTTATCGCGATTTTCAGCGAAACTACAAGTCCTATAGAAAAAAGTTGAATGACGAAGTTGTAGGTAATAAAAAGATCTACAACTTTTGTATTTCAACTTTTTTCACATACCTCATAATTTTTGTAGAAAATTCAAAAAACTAAGTTTTTGGTTTTTTATTTTTATCTTCTACAAAAAAAGTTTTTTTCTTACCAAATTTGGTGAAAACTTGTCTTTGTATGTACCAAACACACTCTAATTTTTTGGAATTGAAATCTTTATTTTTTCACCTGATATTCATTAAATATCAAAAAAGTAGCCTAATTTTCAATCGAAAATTCACGCGTTAAGATATAAGCTTTTTTAAAAAAGTCGGTGGGTTTTTTGTCCGTTGATATCTCTACTTTTTGATAGTCTAAAATGAAATAAACGTTACTATGGAAAATGTTCTCACAAAACGCAATAAATAAGAAGTCGAATCGATTTTTTTTTGTTATCATTATGCACAATTTTAAGCTATTTATTGAAAATAACACTGTAATTACACATGTAGTGTAAGATTTCATGGGATTTTATGAAAAACAGTATAGTACTGTCACTCATGTCTTATCAAATATAAAAATTATTAACTTATCTGATTGTTAAATATTTTAAATTATATTTTTTTTACTTGTCAATGTACAGACGACAGCAGGTCAACGTATACAGTATCTGTCAATTTTTACCAATCGAACATCAACCTTTCACTATTGTGATAAGGTTGAAAATCTATCGCAGAAATTTGATAGACTGTGGTAACTTGATGTGCTGTCGTTTATACCATGAAATCTTACGCTATATGAGTAATTACAGTGTTAATTTTAATAAATAGCTTAAAATTGTGCATAATGATTACAAAAATAAAATTCGATTCGACTTCTTGTTTATTGCGTTTTGTGAGAACATTTTCCATAGTAACGTTTATTTTATTTTAGACTATCAAAAAGTAGAGATATCAAAGGACAAAAAACCCACCGATTTTTTTAAAAAAGCTTATATTTTGACGCGTGAATTTTCGATTGAAAAGTAGGGTGCTTTTTTGATATTAAGTGAATATCAGGTGAAAAAATAAAGATTTCAATTCCAAAAAATTAGAGTGTGTTTGGTACATACAAAGACAAGTTTTCACCAAATTTGGTAAGAAAAAAACTTTTTTTGTAAAAGATAAATAGAAAAAACCAAAAACTTAGTTTTTTGAATTTTCTACAAAAATTATGAGGTATGTGAAAAAAGTTGAAATACAAAAGTTGTAGATCTTTTTATTACCTACAACTTCGTCATTCAACTTTTTTCTATAGGACTTGTAGTTTCGCCGAAAATCGCGATAAACCGATTTTTACCCTTAAAAGCTCCCCCCCTCCCACTTCCCGACCACGAATGGAGTGGAATTTATTTTTTCTTCCATTTTTATCATATTCTCTTCCTTCTGGAATAGGTTTCATTCTACTATAATTTTATTTGACTTTTTGCCTTGTTGAAAGGGATTGGCACTGGTCTAAACAACAAGATCCCTTTTTTATTTTTAGTAAGTATCTCGTTATATAACTCGATTTTATGTAATAATCAAAATAAAAAACGATCGCTTTGTTATAAAAATATATTATTTTTTTTTATCTTGTAATATTTCGTATTACAAGATAAAAAAAACTACTTAAGAAACCGACCAAGTGCGAGTCAGATTCACATGTAGGGGAAATTTTAATTTATTTTATTATAATAAGGTGCATATTTTTGAACTGAATAATATACTTAAATATTGTTGTAACAAGCTTCTAACTTGCTGACACTCGAGCTGATCGAGTAAAAACGAAAAAAAAACATCTTTCATTTCTATCATTGTTCATAAGAATGACAGACAGATGATGAAGTCGAAGTCTTAGTGATGGGGTTTTATCTTCTGCATAAGGAACTCTAAAAAATGCATTCTAAATTCGTTACATCGACTGCATTGCTTACCTCACCGCTAAATTAAGCTGAGATGAAACTTTAATAATGTCACTTGGGTTCGTTGACCTGTTATCAGTTACAAGCACTGTTAGAGCTTCCGTTAAATCAAAATTAGGCGCCTGGGATTTATCTCGTGCGATAAGCTCGTGCGCATGTGTATACGTACCTAATCTGAGGATGTTTTGGGTCAATTTTATGCTGTCGGCTACTTAGTATGTATTAAGTTAGTGTTTTAAATATGACGAAAGGGACGGGTTTCATTTCATTATTTTAATTACTGAAATCCGCTGTAAATAACGGTAGGAAAATCTGAAACGTTTCTGGTCAACCTTCATGTCAGAAGTCTATCTTTTCGCTGGGCTTGAATAGATTTCTTCAAAACATGACCTCTGTCTTTGATAGGTAAAAACATCATCTATCTAACCTTTTCCCAACCATGTTGGGGTCAACTTCCAATCTACGACAATCCAGTAGCCCTTTTTAAGACTAGTTGTCAAACTTACGAGCTTCTGACTACCAGTAACGCCGGTTAAAGATGTTTAAAAGACTGTCGTGACTCACCAATTTGTCACATTAACATAGCAAACGTGAGAACCAATAGTATCTCTCCTGACATACGAGTAGGTACAACAAGTTAACAAGTAGGGATTTCCCCTGATACAATTGGCTATCAAATTATAGTGACGGCATGTAATAAGAATGTCATGTAAAATGAAAAAAGTATTTAGTCCGTCTTATAAATAACCCAAAAATAATACACATGTATTGTTTATTTTATCTCACAAGTAAATAACAACGAAAATGCATCACGTTTGACTTTTGTGCTACGTCACTCCTAGGTACCGACAACAGCAAGTCACAGTACCCGAATCTGTCAAATTTTACCAATCAAGCATTAACTTACCACTATTGTGATAAGGTTGAAAATCTATTGCAGAAATTTAACAGATTGTGGTAACTTGACGTGCTGTTGTCTGTGCAACAAATACGTAGATCTATGAGATGTCACAAGCCCCCACTACCAACCTTTAATGCATCATAACTTAATGTTTTATAACGTTTTGTTAAAATAAAAAATACGTGTCCAATATTTTACGATCCATTTAAAAGACTTACGAACTACAATCACAGTTTTTAAGCATCAACAAACACATCGTCCTTATAGATTATCTAGTCTCGCAGTCAAAATAATCCAATGCACTAGTTCAGCTAAAACATTTTGGGTGCAAAACATGATAATTTAAGCCATATGTAACTAATTGGTCATTTTGTACACATGGTAGACATATGCTAGAATATTCCACAACATGTCTAAACATAGGTACAGACACGAGCACATAAAACTAATTCAATATGTCAAATTTCTTTAATAGATTTTAGACCTTGTCACAATAGTAGAAGGTTTGTGTTTGTATGGTAAAATTTGACAGATTCGGGATATAATGTAATCCTTGTCTTATGCAAAATATATTGCCTAGCCAAATCTTTGTTTTCAAAAATAATTGCGCTACGTATGTTTTTACTACCTACTAAGTTATATGTAGAGCTTATTTAATTTAATTTTATCGCTAATTTCCAAAATTGTGGGTCCGATTTGTAAAAAATCTTTCGGTGTTAGATTATTTACTTATCGATGAAAGGAGGATATTGTAGGTAGGTAGGATATATGCTGTAGAAAGCTGGGAGGAAATTATAATACAGTAAAAGCTCCTTATTCGCGCTTCCTTCATTCGCGTTTTCAGTATTCGCGGATTGAAAAAATGCGATCTAATTCCTTTATTCGCGGCCTAAGATTTCTTTATTCGCGGATCGAATCAGTACAACGGTACATATGTCGCAGTAAGATAGTTAAAACCGTTATATAGTTATATCCCTAGGAATATAATTATATACCGGAACATAGTCATACGAAAGCGATTCATTACTATCTCACTAGGAATATAGTTATAAAACGGTCCAAGTTTAGTGATATACTTATATTACTAGATTAAGTTTACTATGTTCCGGTATATAATTATATCCCTAGGGATATAACTATATTACGGCTTTATCTATCTTACTGCGACACATACATACCTCAATACAAAGCATTCTGTATAACAATATGTCATCGCGACAACAAGTGAACTAATAAAAAATATAGACCTAATTATCACTACGCCTAGATTGATTTTTCAAATGCTATCGGCGTTTTTTGTTTGGTTCAGCGGTTCAGCCGCCGCCGCTGCAAAGGCGGCTTACCTCAAAGGACAAACATAATGTTTAGGTAAAATAAACTTATTTGTTATGACATAAAGTATATTATTAAATGCTGTCACAAATGGACGTCCCGTCCTTTGATAAGTGCCGCATTGCGTGTTGTATTGTTTTAATTTTCCATTCGTTACAAAAATTGTGATCGAGTAACACGTATCTTCCGCTATCATCCGTCACCTAGGAACGTATCCCCTATAATCCCATATAAATTACCATTCCATATTCACGGTTTCTGTATTCGCGGCATATTTACGGAACGTAAACCCCGCGAATGAAGAGCTTTTACTGTATTTAATTTATTCGTGTTTTCAATACAGCTGATTAACGACACGAGAGAGCCTTTTTTCAGTGAATAGACTGGAAACGAGTGATCAGCTAGAATCAAACAAATGCCAATTTTAATCTTCTAAGGGCCATTCCCAATATTTTATGTATCTCTGGATTTCTTCACTAGAGACAGGGTTTTGACATAACTTGTATGGAGCTTATGTCAAAATTCTATGTCTAGTAACCAAATGCGGAGTAAGATTGATTATTGAATTCCGCAGTAACTGTATCTTGGACATCAGTGACTGAGTACACTGCACCTTTACCTACATCGTGGAAAAGTCTTTCGTCTACTTGGACGTGAAACCCTGAAATTGCCAATGCATTAAGCATGGTGATTAACGCTCAACCCTTCTCTGTATGAGAAGAGGTTTATGCCCTGCAGAGGCGAACAAAACAAATGAACGAAGTATGTCCTCTGTTTTTGATGTGCATCATAATATCTCATACGTAGTACAGAAAACAGCATAGCAGCTGCCTAAGTCTGTCTTTATTCAACACATGTTCAAGCTTAGCAATAGTGGAAGGTTAATGTTTGATAGGTGAAATTTGATAGATTTGGTTAAGTTGACCTGCTGTAGTCTCTACATATTTCTGGTCTTGTTTTCATCGCTGTTTCCTTAATTCAACCTGGAAATCAATACCTTCTATGTTGCCCAATGTGTCCTAACAGCTGCACAGCGGAAGATCTACGTGCCGCCACTGACAATGCCGTGAGCGTGGCAAAATATTGGGCCTCCAAAATTTAAATTTAATTTGATTTGTCATCGACTTGCTAAGAAGAAGAAGAAGAATAGCTACCTAGGACTATCTGGAACCTGTGAAAATAGCCGTTAATCTTTTGTATATCTGTCCTAATATTATAAAGCTGAAGAATTTGTTTGTTTGAACGCGTTAATCTTGTGAACTACTGGTCCGATTTGAAAAGTTCTTTCAGTGTTAGATAGCCCATTTATCGAGGTAGGCTATAGGCTACTTTTTATTCGGGTGCGCGCAGTAGTTCCCACAGGATGCGGGTGAAGCCGCTGGTGGGAGCTAGTGTGTAATAAAATAATATTTGTAGGTAAGTAGTCTATTTTACGTCACCATTTTATCGTATTCTTTTATAGTACATGAACCTACGGGTCATTGGAGGTCAGCTATCTGCTTAGAAAAATGATAAAATGCACAAAAAGTGTGCTTAATTCCATATTACTTAAATTGTTAATAAATATACTGGACGAATTGAGAACAAACTGCTTTTTTTTGAAGTCGGTTAAAAATGGAATTATGGAAAGTCCTCAGTTACTGCTTCTTAGATATATGGATGCTGCATTCATTGATCTATTACTAGTTGCCCGCCCTCGTTTCACTCCCGATCGGCGTTGGTTTGTACAAAACATAAACTTGCTATACACTAAAACCTTCCTCAAGAATTGTTCTATCTATTGTATAAAACCGAATGAAAATCCGTTTAGTACTTTTCGCGTAAATCGCGAACAGACAGACAGACGCGGCGGGGGACCTTGTTTTATAATAAGTATAGATAGTTTGTTTGAACGCGCTAATACAAGAACTGCTGGACCGATTTGAAAAATTCTGTCAATGTTGTAAAAAATGTGTAAATGTGTTTTTATTTCAATATGGATTACTTATAGTTTAGGTTCATTTTAATTTAATTTATTTTACGCATACTGTGTTCACTTATACCTTGTTTTTTGTACATTTGTACCGACTGGTAGGTACCTACACTTGCTAATCAATTTTTTTCTTGTATAAGTGTAGACATTAACGAACCGAATAAATAAACAAATACATTTTAAGATTTGTATTTGTAACTTATAATATCTTTGTAGCTACTTACTAAATATAATATTTACTTTTAATATGTACTTATAAATTCAATAATTAAATTCTAAATCATCATTAATGATCTCGTTATATTTTTTGCATAGACCATTACATTTGGTCCGCAGAGACAAACATTAAGCCTCGGTGCAAGCGGGACCGCGCTATACGTCAGAGCGGGACAACAGGATGAATGACCTAATGCACTGGTACGCTTAAAGCCAAAGACTATTCATGTGTTTATAATGAAATAGACAGACTAGGGAAACGGCATAGAGTACATTATTAGGAACGGATAGGACATTGTTGAAGTCACATAGGTAGTGGAAGGTATTTTACATATTCCATTTTTTTTTTGATAAATGAATAGTTACTTAATGAGTAATTATTTTTCAAGGCATGTTTTGCCCTTGGAATAAACTTTATGCGGACAAAAAAATACGCAACTACTATTCAGAGACGATGTAGCTTTTTCTGAATAATGGAATCGATCTATTTGTTGTTGAGTGTTTTAGTTAGGTACAGACGCCAGTACGTCAATCTATCTCAATCTGTAAATTTTTATATATTTAATATGGGAAGGTTGACTTGTTGACGTCTGTCCTACATTAGAAAAGAAATATTACATTCAAGTGTATCGGCATAGATATAGTTATAATAATTATATTGAAGGGATATGATTATGTTCCCTAATAAAAATGAAGCCAGATCGCAAGAACCAGTGCGTCACGTGCTGTTATTTTTAGTTTAATTACATTATTTATTACATAAACAAAATTGGTCTCAGTATTTAGTCACCGTAGATTACTGCTAACATTAAAAGCTATATTTATAGCAAAAAGCAACGGTTAGTTTGTTTTATTTAAACGTAGGCTTTATTGTAAAGAGCTTGTGGCTAAGTCAAAGCTGCGCGGATCGATTGATCATAAGGTTGAGCAACTTTTGGTATAGTCGGTCCATGGATGGGTGACCATCTTGTCACAACAAGTTCTTCCTTGTTTCGATAAACTGGTGGGTCCCGGCTGACATTTGACTATCTAAGACAGTCGATACAGGTAGTAAGCAGCCAGAAACTCTGACAACTAGTCTTACCAATATGTATCGAGTTGCCCGGGTAACTGGGTTGTAGAGGTCATACAGGCAGTCGCTCCATTTCAAAACACTGGATCTCAGGTGCATCCGGTTAGACTGGAAGCCGACCCCAAGATTGTTGTAGAAAAGCTAGGCAGACGACACGTATATTGCTTGGACTTCAAAAAAAAAACAAGAAGAAAAAAAAATGAATTATTGTGACAAAATAACCCCTACTTTATGTATGTATCAAATAATTTCATGTAAGTACAAAGATATTTGTATATATACATAGAAGCGTTGGTTTAAAACCCACTTCTTGTTAAGATTCAAAGTGGACCGAGTGAACCAGCCCTTATTTGTAACGCTTATGGTAATGTTCCTATTTATATATTCACATAAAACAATGTGATTTTTATAAGTGCGTTAGCAAACATAAAAAATACTCCCTATCATGGTAAAATAATTATTATTATTAATTTACACAATCGTTTACAATAAAACATATTTATAAATGAAAAGTAAAATAAAAAAGAATTAAGAGCTAGGCACATAACATTCAAAAAATATATAAATACCAGACATAAATATTTGCAACAAAAGAAACTTGTTTTGAGTTTAATGTCGATACCCTTTTTATAATAAGAGAAATAATTTCGATGTTTCTAAAATTGGGAACATCGCCGAGACCTTTGCACGGCTCGCCGATTCCTTCCCCGAGTGACCGCACATGTTGGCATTCTAACAGAAAACAAAAGGCAAACCTTTTCAGGTTTGTTCACAAAAAACTGTCGGTATGGGGCCACGTTCTCTGCGGCTGCTGGGATTGCAAAGAACAAGGTCTATGCAGAATGGTTGGACTTTATTTAAAAGACGTGCAACTGTATTTAAAGAATCCAGTTTTAATACTGGTTGGGCCAAAATAAGTAGGTACTTATTTCAAAATCATAGGTTGGGTAGATCATAACACAATCTTAAAATTTGCTTTAGGTCCCAGTTACCTTTCTTAAATAAAATAAGGGTTTACTTTAAAAATTTGGCGCAAAAATTCATAGCAAACCATTGTCGTTTATGTTGTTGAACTAGGGCCTCAGTTCAACTAGGGTTATTTCTTTTATCTAGTATCATCATATTGGGGTTACGAACCAAACAAAAAATTGAATATCGATTATTATTAATAAGAAACATAGCATAAGTTTAGTATCAACTGGTGTAGTGATTTATTAAAGCTTGTACAGACAACAGCACATCAAGTTACTACAATCTGTCAAATTTCTGCAATCGATTTTCAACCTTATCACAATGGGGGTAGGTTAATATTTGATTGATAAAATTTGACAGATTCGTATACGTTGACCTGCTGTCGTCTGTACCCAAATACCCAAAATCCAAATTTTCCTCACAGAGGCAGACCCATCTATAGTCGCGGGCGACTTAATCTTTGGCCGAGTGTTGTGAAACCGGCGCGCGTCACTCAGTGCTTGGTCGAAGCGCGCGGGCTCACGACGCCTCGCGCAAAATGGCGGCCGTCCCCTTACAACTTATCACATTTATATGTATAATAGTCACTGCATCAGCCCAGGATTACTACCACACACCCCGGATTGGCTCCAAACAGCTTGCCTCATGTTACAATAGCGAAGGAGTGGCTCAAGTAAGTGGAACTTTTTGATAAATACTTTTTTTTGTCATTTGCTCGGCTTTCGAGCGTAACTGTATGTTTAGTTTAGCTTTTGAAGTTTGTTGTGTTGTTCTAAAGCTGTCCTGAAGATTTTTGGACTAAGATTACTAGTAATAGGTACGATGTAGATAGAAAATCTTGAGTTTAGTGAGTAAAATGCTTCGCTGTTGTAAAGCTTTTTGTAGTATAAGAGCTTTTAAAGAACTTTGTCTAAAGTTTGTTTGTGATAGTACAGGGGGACATACTGTTGAAAGTTTAATGTTACTTGTAATCGAACATCTGTGCAGTTTATTACGTTTTTGATTGGAGTACATTTTAGTTGTAATAATTTGAGCTTCGTTTGATAACCTTTACGATAATGTTGAGAGTCTTGCCCTAAAATCACATTATTAGGGCAAGATCACATGTCAGCATTATCATTAATGGTTTTTGTGGATCTCTTAAGCAATTCCTTAACTAGGACTTAGTACATACAATGTAAGCCTTTGACCTCGTCAGGCAAAGCTTTATTATGAAGGGGCATTTAAATAAAGCTTCATTTTCAGCCAATCGCTCCAGTCCTTTTTATAGAGCTTTAACATATTCCCCCATAAGTACAGACAACGGCACATCATATTACCACAATCTGTCTTTATGCAATAGATTTTCAACCTTATCACAATAGTGGAAGGTTAATATTCGATTGGTAATTTGACAGATTCGGAGGTTGACCTGCTGTCGTCTGTACCAGAGGTACTACCAAGGAGTTATGACACCCTAATCACTTAACAACTGACAGGATAAAGATCCCGCATTTTAATACCACAGTCTTATCTCTAGTGTTGGATGGAGGTCCATACCCTGATATAAAACACAAATATTACAACACTAAGAGCATGGAAGTCATTAACTTGCTCTTAAACTTATCCGAAAAAGGGGTCAACAGAATCTGTTTAAAACCTCATGGAGTCTTTGAAACTGATATACTCATCCACAAATAAGGAGTCAAATATGGCACCTTTATTACGGTAACCAAAAAGGACAGATATAAGTACAGATATTTTTACTTATATCTGTTACCTTATATCTGTGTACCTACTTATATCTGTACCAACGAATCTTATAAACTCACAAGTATGAATGAACTGAGATAAAAACAGATAAAAAAACAATACTGGAATCATAAAAATACCCTTCCAGTTGCTAGCGTACATTTTGGGAGATCAGGAGGTTATCGAGTGAAGTCGGGTGGTGCGAGTAGCAATGAGTTCGTTAGCTCTCTGCCTAATGTACCGTTATCTCGGCAAGCGGAACAACTTATCGCATCCGTCATGCTTATTTTATTGTCTACATGTTAATTGTGTCATTATATTTAAGTTTTACGCTGACCCCTTTGGGGGAGAAGCAGAGAGCTATCTTTACTAATAAAGCTGTAGAGTTAGTTTGTTTCTTTGTTTGTTAATCTCAGGAAGTACTAGTCCGATTTGGAAAATTATTTCAGTGTTAGATAACCCATTTATCGAGGAAGGCTATGGGCTACTTTTTATCCAGGTGACGCAGGTGCTAGTAATAGTAATATATGTATAAATTCGATCGTTAAGCTTTGCAAGTTCATTTCAACACAATATTTCTAGGTATTCTGAATGATTGATTACGCGAATCATTCAATGAAAACAGTAAAATCCAAAGTCTGTTCAGCTTAATAACCTTGTATACATTTTTAAGGTTCCGTGTCCAAAGTAAACGGGATCCAATTACTAAGACTTCGAAGTCCGTTCGTCCGTCCGTCTGTCATGAGGCTGTATCAAGAACAGTGATTAAATTTTCACAGATTATGTCATTGTGGTCGATTTAACAACAAATAGTGAAAACTAGAATTAATTAAATATTTTAGGGAGCCTTAAATTCAACAACAAACAAAAATGATTTTTCATGGAACCATTCGTGCGCGAATCCGACTCGCACTTGGTCGATCTTTAGCTTATGATACACATACCAATTTTCAAAAATATTAATATAACGGTCCCTAATAATTTCACGTTCCATTCAATGGCCACCGAATTCCATTTATACATTTAGCTAACTTTACAATGAGCTTTTTATTCTAGAAGCGGCCTATTGTTAGGCAAAAACAAAAGACATCTGTTTTGCATTCTATCGACCCCTATAGATGTCTAGGAATACGTAAACTGCTAAGGCTCGCATTCCCAAGCTCGCCTTTGTTTGAAATGGCCTTTCTAGAAACTAATTGTCTTTTATTTCATTGCGAAAGTTTTATAAGCATTTGCGGAAACTAGTACCATGCGGTTAAAAACTAGTATACCATAATATGTGAAAGACAGACTGAGTTACTAAAGAAATTCGAATGTTAGTAAATATAAATAATAAATTCAGGAAACCATTTTAAAATTGGCCATTTCAGCGCCGGTTAACGTTAGGTTATAGTTTTAGAATCAGTTTAGAATAGAATCTTGAAATTAGCTCCATACATACAACTAATGTCAAATTGCTAACTCTAGTAAGCAAATCAACAGATTGATAAAATATTGGGAACGGCCAAAACTTAAATCAAGCAATCCGAGCTGAGCAATACAAGCTTACAAGCGTGACATCGTCTGTTACAGCATTGCATTGTTATGCATCTAGATTCTAGATAATTACACGGATAAACGCCAACACATCAACGTACCTCAACCTGTCAAAATAGATTTTCAACCTTACCACAATAGTGGAAGCTTATAATGTGCGATTGGTAAAATTTTACAGATTCGGGCTTGTCAGACTTGCTGGCATGTACATTGACGAGATGGCCATAATGCAGCTAGAATAGAATTGTTAATACATTGTTAACTATTAATCTTTCCGTATATCCATTAGACAGCAAACAATCCTTACTTAATATAGTAAATGCGAAAGTAAATCTGTGCGTCCGTGTGTCTGGCTTTCATGCCGAAACCACTGAACCGATTGCCATTGACTTGCTGAGAAGAAGAAGCTGCCTGCCTCTAGGTCCTTGCATACTGCAGAAGAAACCGTCGGTCGATATTTGGCCCGATATTCATGATACCAATAAAACTTTTCAGTCGGCTTGATACGGGCCTGGTGCCTGATAGTTTCAATATGCAGCCTACCGCTCATCTTCGTAAAGATTAGTGAGCCGGATCAAACTATCGGCTGACTTAAAGTTTGCGGTATCCAGGGCATTAAGACAGTAAGCCAACATAGTTGGGGAAAGGCTCTCTTTATTATATGAAACTGCATAGAAATCGGTTTCATGCTTAAAGCTGACTGTTATAGATTTTCGCATTAGTATGGATAAGGCTTCAAAAGCCGAAAGCTTCTGTAAAAACGATATTTGGTTACAAACTTCAATAATATTGATTTTGTTTCTAGAAAGACTGATCCATACACGACGATGTTCCAATGAAAGAAAAAGACATGTGAAAAGGCGTAGTGGTTCTGACCATTATCTGCCTAGTCTTATTCCAACTATGTTGGGGTCGTCTCCCAGTCTAACCGAATACAGCTGGGAACCAGTGTTTTACACGGAGCAACTGCCTCTGACCTCCAATCCAGTTACCCAGGCAAACGGGCAACCCGATACCCACTGATAAGACTGGCTGTCAGACTTTCTGGCTTATAACTACGTAACGACTGCCAAAGATGACAAATGTCAAATGACAGCCGATACTCACCAGTTTATCGTGCCTTCTGAAACACAAAAGAACTCGTTATGACAAGGTGGTCACCCATCTACGGACCGACCGCGTCAAGCGTTGCTTAACTTTATGATCGAACGATCCGCTCGGCTTTGGCTTAGCCACGAGCTCTATCGTCGTGGTTTTAACCATTGGATGCTTATATTGAGTGAATTGGTCTTTCATAAAACAAATATTCTAGGTACGCATATTTCTTACTTAATGATCAACCTGAATTCGGAATAACGCATCACAATGAAAAAAAATGGGTATGTAACTAATATAAGTGAGTTTATTCGAGAATTCATTTGAATTTACCCAAATAAGCAAGTAAGGCAAATAATAGCCCTTTACTTAATCAATGCTTAAGTCTAGTTAATAATATAATTAATCCAAAATCTTTGAGTCGTCTACGTTTAAAATACCACGTGTATTTAATTACTACCACATGTTTGAACTGCCTCGTTGGTCTAGTGGTCGCATAGCGCGACTGCCGTGCCACGGGTCTCGGGTTCGATTCCCGGGTCAGGCCGAAATCGCTTTGTGGGTTTTAGAAACTTTCACAAAGCAGCCTGGAGTTTGGAAGTTGGCGGTGTTACACCCCCGTGCCTGGGAGGGCACGTAAAACCGTCGTCCTCGATTGTTACTCAGTAGCAGTCGCAGTTATAATTCCACGTCAGAGGCCGTCAGGCGGATTTGAGAAAACTCTGACACTAGGGCTTGTCAGGTGATTAAACCTGCAGCTCACTCGATAAGAAGAAGACCACATGTTACTTATCCCGTTGTATCCTTTCGGTACAGAACCATATAAAAAACAAAAAGTAGTGAATAAGAATTTTTGCATCGCAGTTTTAAAATAAGTATATATTGGGTTGATGTTTCATACTAAACTGTATCGAGTAAATATGTTTTTTCATTGACAGGAAAAGATAACAGACCCCGTTGTTCAGCAAAAGGTACACGTACTCGTAGCTCTCTATAAAACTATGAGCAATACTGACATCAGAATAATTAAATATGTCTTAGATGAAGAGACAATTCGATAGGGGTAAGGGCGAGACACCCTTTACTAGAAAGCAGTCGCCCTTTGAACTGACCTTAACGTAATGTGAAGATGAGGCTTAATTTGCGTTATCTTAATGCAAGTTGATTGACATAAACGCATTCTTGTATATTGAACTAGCCGTTTTCCCGCGGTTTCACTCGTGTTCCGTGGGAAATGCTGCCCGTACCCGGATAAAATATTTTTTTTTACTTCCAGAGATTACCCCCTGCAAACAAACTTAACAAACAATTTTACCTCTTTATAATATTAGTATAGATAAATAGTAGTTGTTCCAATATACGGTTTCCGTAAAATCTCCAACTTAAGAACGTACATATTTTTGAAACAAAAATTTTAGGTCTTATCTAATAACCGTTCTAAATCATAATATTTAATACCCTCTAGTACGTTATCATTAATTTTCTATGCACTCCTAACTGGCCAGAATACTACACCAAACTCAAATCAACTCATGTCACTTCAAATACTAGCTAGAAAAATAAGAAAGACAAGGAAACTCGCTTTATATCGCGACACATGGTGTATCCAAAATAGTGCGGCTAGCTAAATATAGCCCCGACTCATAGGACATTCACCCACACACCTTTCACGCACTACGTAAGGATTTGCGCTGACTTACATCAGGGCAAAAACGTAAACTTATCTATACTAATATTATAAAGAGGAAAACTTTCTTTGTTTGTTTGTTTGGTTGTTATGAATAGGCTCAAAAACTACTGGACCGATTTTAAAAATTCTTTCACCATTCGAAAGCTACATTATCCACGAGTGACATAGGCTATATTTTATCCGGGTACGGACAGTAATTCCCACGGGATGCGAGTGAAACCGCGGGAAAACGGCTAGTTGCATATACACAAACGATAAAATTTACGATTTTGATTGAGTAACTGCGGAATTTAATAATCTATCCATCTCTGGATTTGCATACTAAAGATGGGTTTTTGACATTACTTGTATGGGGCTTATGTCAAAATTCTATCTCTAGTAAGCAAATCCAGAGATAGATAGAATATTGGGAATAGTCTTAAGCCATTAAAATTCTATCTCTAGTAAGCAAATCCAGAGATAGATAGAATATTGGGAATAGTCCTAAGCCATTAAAATGCCGTGTCGTTTTGCTGACTTGCAATACATCTGTAGTGATGTTCTTGTTCATATGTTGCTTTGTAAAGATGATATCGACGGTGTCGTTCCAAATATAAATCTAGATACAAATGCCTCTTCATAATATTGGCTTCCAAGTGATGTAGTAGAAGAAAATTCAGCAAAAGCTGATATTTAAAAACCGGCCAAGTGCGAGCTGGACTCGCGCACGAAGGGTTCCGTACCATTATTTATGAAAAATGAACATATATAAAATAACTTTGTTTTTCATACAAATATAAATATGGATAACAAAGTTATAATTTGTGGTTTCACACGTTTATTTTCTGGGGATCCCCCTTAATATATATTTTTAAATTTTTAGTAAGTATTTGTTATTATAGCGGCGACGGCAATACATTATTAGTGAAAATATCAACTTTCTGGCTCGTCACGGTTAATGAGATACAGCCCGGAGACAGACAGACAACGAAGTCTTAGTAATAGGGTCCCGTTTTACCCTTTGGGTACGGAACCCTAAAAACTAAAAATACTGGCGATAAAACTGACAGCGATGTAGTCATTAATGTAGAACATAATGAAGTAAGTACTTTATATATTGAAATAACAACAGATAATGCCGGCTCACATTACTGATGACCAAACGTATTCTTGTGGACGTGCAAGTAAATAAATAGGACATTCTCAGAACGTACGAACAGATGAAATCGATTATTCATGCCATAGTTTGATGGCTCGGACAGGCAGTTTGTGTTTTATAGGATCGTTGGGCATAAGGAAGTACTCATGAATGACAAATATTATATCATTAACTGCATCCCGATAACAGAGGATGGCAGTGTAAAAGAATATAAAATAAAATGCAAAATAGGCGGTTTTTGAGTCGATACAGTTAACTGTTATATCTCATGAAAACAAAATTTACCTAATTTAGATGTGTTCTCAATATATTCATTATTTATCGCGAACAAGAGCACAGCGATCGTAGCTTAAAATCAACATAGGTATGTATTTACATTTGTATTTATTTAGCAAAATATCAATCCAGCATATTTAATATCAATTAAAATTCATTCTCTTTCTCCCACAGAGATGTATACCTGAGTTCGAGAATGCCGCGTTCATGGTGCAAATGGAAGCGACCAACACTTGCGGAGACAACGGCGTCAAGGTCTTCTGTATCCAGACCTCGGCTGGCACTTCTACTAGGTACGCTCACTTACATACATGGCGTATCCAGTGTTACTAGGTACAAGTAACTTGCCCAATTGCACCAACAGCCCCTAATTACGGGATCCCCCAACATATTTTGAGGGACCTTTAGAAGACCGTTTCGGTTTCACCAACCGTTAGGGGTCAGAATATCGGTTAAACCACTCCCTATCTGTTTAGGGGCTGGGTACTTAAAAGCTCCCCTTTTTAAGTAAAGGATCCCATACTTAGGTGGCGGTATAGGGATCTTGTCGCATAAGACTCACGTTGTTCATGATAACAGTCATGAACAACGTTTGATACCTTCGGCAGATTGGATAGATCTTTGGCAAAGGAATGATTTCGGCATTCTGGTTCTTTGTTCTAACCGTTTAAAGTAATCATACAAGAACGATATAGAATATGATAAATAAAGGATCAGATATGAGAAAGGTAGGAAAGGAATTGTTCAGAAAAACCGGCCTCTTTACTATAATTTCGCTATATTATCTCACTAGCTTCTGTGATCTGTCAGCGGATGCGCCGCGGAAAACTTAAAATCCCGTTTTTTCCGTTCCCGTGGGAATTTCGGGAAATCCTTATCTCGCGTGAGAGTCTTAAAATGAGCCTCTGTGCAAAATTTCGGCTTTATAAGTTCACGGGTTCGAGCCTTGCGTTGATGAGTCAGTGAATAAGCAGGATTCATAGATGATCTTTATTTTTTTGTTGAATTCAGGTCATGTGATAGCTGTCAGCCTGGCCAGTTCTCCAGCTACTACCTCACAGATCTGCATTATGAGCAGGACAACCAGACGTGGTGGCAGTCTGAGACTATGAAGGAGGGCATCCAGTACCCTAACCAAGTCAACTTGACGCTGCACTTGGGTAAGCACGTTTTGAAAAAAATGGGATTTCTTAAAATTTTGTATTGTATCGTACTAAAAATATTAACATATTTGTAAAACAATAACAAATTATATTGCGATATTCAAAATGTAATAGACAGCTGTGTTGTTGGGAAGTTTGTTCATCACCACTTCTTCTTTCCAACCATAACACTAGGAAGTGGTGAGAGGGGGGCTTTTGGGGGTGCTGTCCTCTGTAAATTATGACGTCAAAAGTGCTAATCTAATTAGCCTACTTTCAATAAATGAACAAATCGATGTGACGGCTGCTTTGATCATCTTTATAGTTACCATGGTGCAATCAACCCTGACATATCTTCTTAAATGGCTATCAACAGTTTAATGATAATATAACTTTACTACTTCAACGTTTTGGCAAAAATATATTTTGTTTCTTCAGCTACAAACAAGACAAGCCTGTTTCATGGCTACCAAGAATGATGCTCGTTTTAGGTCGAAAATCAAGATTCAACTGATTGATTATTGCGTATTTCAGGCAAGGCATACGATATAACGTACGTCAGGATCGTGTTTTACTCGCCTAGGCCGCAGAGTTTTGCCGTCTACAAGAAGACCAGTGAAGAGAGAGTGTGGGAGCCTTTCCAATACTTCAGGTAAATAGCTTCTAAATTCCTTGAAAGGAAACGCTTCTATGAATTTGTGAATGGGATTGTACGACCATAGTGACCGTGTATTACGCTGGATTTTTATAGCTGACTAGCTGCCCCGGCGAACTTTGTTCCGCCTTAAAGGCAATAAATGAAAAACCGCTCGACAGATATCCTTACAACCATTTGATTGTTGTCAGTGCTTCCTGCCGCGACACTTACGGGGTTCAAGAGCAGAGGGCTGCGGAGTTAGGCGCAGAAACCCGCGCCCTCTGCACCAGCGAGTACTCCGACATCTCTCCTCTGTCCGGAGGGAACGTCCTCTTCTCTACGCTGGAGGGAAGGCCCTCAGCGTACACTTTCGATAACAGCCCTGAATTGCAGGTATTGTATCCCTTTTTTTAGAGAATTTTGTACCTAAAAACACCATAATGTATAATTGAGACTAAGGGTCATGGCACATTGTACCGGCACGGTCACGGCACAGCAAATAACGTGTCATTTAAATTTGAACATTAAATCCTATGACGTATGATGTATTTCATAACATCAATACAAAAAAGCCAACGGCGGGCTGTCAGCGCGCGGTTTCCTATCTAACAACTCACGTTGTTATGAAATATATCATACGTCATACAATTTAATGTTCAAATTTATATGACACGTAATTTGCTGTGCCGTGACTGTGCCGGTACAATGTGCCATGACCTTTAGACTGGAGTCCAAAGTTGAGAGGAAAAGTTTCTAAACAACGAACAGTTTTGAAATTCAAATATCACGTCTTCGTCCACTCAGTAGTATTCCTTAGCGGAGAAATTTTATTGGTTACTTAAAAAAACTTCTTTGCTCCGCTCTACCCTTTTTTGGTGGAGTTTGAGCTTGGTGTACTTATAATAGATTGTTTTATATTAGAAGGTAAAACTACACGATGCTTCTTTTATTCCAACACAGGAATGGGTAACAGCTACTGACCTTCGAATCTCCCTGGACCGTCTGAACACCTTCGGAGACGAGATATTCGGTGACGTACAAGTGCTGCAGTCGTATTGGTACGCTATCGCCGATGTGGCAGTGGGTGCAAGGTGCAAGTGCAACGGTCACGCCTCCGTATGCGAGACCCAGGAACTACCTGATGGTACCAGGGCTAGAGCTTGCAGGTAAGCATTTCAATGCACTACTGACAATTTCTACCTCCATATAAAATACTTGCCCAATCAACCACCTGTAATTTAGAGATAAAGTTGAAAATCCAATAGAGAAATTCGACAGATTTTTGTCTTTGTATGCAAAATTCTGAGATATGGTAATGCAAAAAAACACTGTTTCTAGCAAAAACTAAGGTCCTAATAAGTGTTTTGGCTCATTTTCTCATAATATGTCTAGCGGAGTTACAGTGTTCTGAATTCATAGGGTACTGCGGTGCACCGTTTTGGTCAAAGTATATACAGAAATATGTCAAGTGCATAATAAACATTTCCAGATGTGAACATTTCACTGCTGGTCGTGAATGCGAGAGGTGTCTGGACTTCTACAACGACGCGCCGTGGGGCAGAGCATCACCAACCAACGTGCACGAGTGCAAAGGTTAGTTCCACATACATTGATTGTTACGTGCACTGCGAATAGATATGTCAATGCGAATGTCCGTGGGTAGCGGGTGATGGATGGATTTACTGGTTTCTTCTGCGAAGCTAAAGTTATATAACTACTCTTTGCTACATTCCTAGGCCCTACATGATTATTCTGATATAATTAGAAGAGATAACCTTAAAAAATATATCGTGAATAAAACTTTATATGATTTCTTATCAATAATTCCATAGCAAACAAAATTCGAGTTTCTGGCGAATGACATGCTACGCGAACAAAAAATCCTCGAAGCTTCTAGATCTTTCCAAGTAACACCACCACACCCTGATTAAACTTCGTTTGCAGCTTGCAACTGCAACGGGTTCTCCAACAAATGCGAGTTCGACAAGGACTTGTACGAGCGAACTGGCCACGGTGGCCGGTGCATCGACTGCGCTGAGAACAGGGACGGAGCGAACTGTGAAAGGTGTAAGGAGAACTTCTTCCAGGGTTCCGGAGAGATCTGCTTACCTTGCAACTGTAATCCTACTGGTAAGATTATTATTGTTTTTTAGGGTTCCGTACCCAAAGGGTAAAACGGAACCCTATTACTAAGACTTCGTTGTCTGTCTGTCTGTCTGTCTCCAGGCTGTATCTTATTAACCGTGATAGCTAGAATGCTGAAATTTTCACAAATGATGTATATCCGTTGCCGCTATAACAACAAATACTGAAAGTTTAAAAAATAAATTATTAAGGCTGTTGATTTATATTAATTAATTGCAAAATTGTATACTTGTAGCGCCATCTATTAGAAATAATGTGCAACTTATTTCAATCGTACGGAACCCTTCGTGCGCGAGTCCAACTCGCACTTGGCCGGTTTTTTAAATATATACAGTTCATTAGCTAATCCTTGCGGTCCCGAATACTTTTCGTACTCGCTCAAACTTTTAACAGCAAGTCTGGTAGCACACTAGACGATGCTAAGCCAATATTTTACGAGCTCGGGACTTAGAGCAACACTCTGATACTATCGGTTAGGTTGTCAGGTTTTTCTTAAATCAGCTATAACAAGGCACATTCTGATAAAATGTGACCAACTAGCAAACCCGGCGAACTCCGTGTCGCCACTATGCGCTGTATGTGAAAAGTGATTTTCCCGGTTTTCCTGCTTTTCTCTTGTAATTTTTCCTGAATTTTGAATGAACAACGAATGCAAAACCGTGCCTTCTGGAGTTATAGTGTGAGGAAGGAAAACCCAACTTATTTTTATATTATAGATTTGGATACTATTATATTTGGCCTTAACAAAAATGATGTCTCCAGGATCTCGTAGCCTCCAATGCAACGCAGAAGGCAAGTGCCAATGCAAGCCAGGAGTCACCGGCGACAAGTGTGATGTCTGCGCCCCCAACCACTACGAGTTCACGAGCCAAGGCTGCAAGCCTTGTGGTTGTAACGAGTCGGGATCCTACGGGAACACTCCTCAGTGTGACCCTCAGACTGGGGTCTGTTTGTGCAAGCAAAATGTTGAAGGAAGACGTTGTAGAGAGTGAGTATAATCTTATTATGCTATAATTTACCAAAGTGTTTTTAGAGCAACTCTGCCAAGATCCACTCTCGAATTATGAATGCACTTGCAATTACATACATACATAAGGGAACGCGTGCAAAGCACACAGACCTACGTCTTTCTGACTTTTTATATTTTTTTTGTCCTGCAACTAAACTTGTTCGGACTAGGTATAACTCAGTGTATGAGAGAGCATCCCGCCTTGCCTTAGTCTCTGCATCATATCTTTACTGTAAAGGATATACTTTATTAACCTTTCCATAACTTCTAGGTGCAAACCAGGTTTCTTCAACCTGGACATAGTGAACGAGTTCGGTTGCACTCCTTGCTTCTGTTTCGGCCACTCGTCCCAGTGCAGTTCAGCTCCCAAGTACCAGGCGCATGAAACCAGTGCTCATTTCATCAGAGACTCTGAGAAATGGGCCGCTGAAGACGAACAGGAAAGAACTGCTAAACTGCAGTTTAATGCTAATACACAGAATATAGGTAAGCTTACTACTAAATTCACTGTCCTAGACAATGAAATTATTGACGTTAATGATAATGTCCTTGGAATATTAAAATATTGGCTCAAAACAAACAAAGCATTCTACGTCCTAGATCCATAGTTTATTTTGTTTTTGTCCAATTATGCTCTGTTTTCTAATCAATCTGATATTATAATTCTCATACTTGTTTTGATAATTCAGAGGTTGGAATTTGATCGAATCTTAAAACTTTGTATAATGTTTAGTACCGACAAAATCTATTGAATTTACAGACATGCTAGAAGACCTTCAAATAATGATATATATTTTTTTCTTCACCAGCTGTTGCCTCTCAAGGAGTTGAAACATTATATTTCGTCGCCTCAAGCCAGTTCCTCGGAGACCAGAGGCCTTCCTACAACCATGACTTGAAGTTCTCTCTTCGTCTTGGAGAAGTGCGAGGCTATCCATCAGCCCAGGACATCATTCTTGAAGGACCTAGAGCTTCCGTGTCCATCAATATCTACGCTCAGAACAACCCTGAACCTACCAATCAGGTATGGTGTTTTATTCTTAGTTGCAATGTTTTATTGCTTACAGCGACATCTATGTAACTGTGTTTAATGTTTTAAGCTTTATAGCACGAAGCGATTGTTTCAATGATTTAATTTTGTCACCTGCTGTCTGTTCACCAATGCGAAAGTTTTTTTTCCTTTGTTTGTGTCATTTCTTACCTAATATGTCAGTTAAATCATTTTGATTTTTTTTCAACGAAAAATTTTTCTGTCGAGTGTGGGTTCGATCCCCACTAGCTACAATTAAAACCATTCTTGGACTTTTGAGCGTAATGTTTTAACCTTACCAGTGTCTTCTATGTCTGCTTCCTTACGTAAAAGCCATCAATTTGGCAGTGGCCTTAGATATTATAGTTTTGGCCACATACCTTTATTTTATTACACGATTTTTGAAACTCATCTACTTTCAAAAACAATTTTAGTTGGCTTTGCATATCAATAAACATAATCCCTTTACACATTCAAGCAAGCGTACATCTAAGGCATGTTTGTAAAAAAACGTAGCTGAGCATCGTGGTTTAACAGCCTCTCCCAATTCTCAAGACAAAAATTGTTTCAGGCACAAGAATACACCTTCAGGCTCCACGAAGACCCGCGCTACGGCTGGTCCCCAACGCTATCCAACTTCGAATTCATGTCGCTCCTCCAAAACTTAACAGCTATCAAAATTAGGGGAACCTACAACAAACCTGGTGAAGGGTACCTGATGAACTTCAAGTTGGAAACTGCTAAGGTTGGGAGGGAGAAAGGTTCTGCGGCCGCTAACTGGGTGGAAAAGTGTTCATGCCCTAAGGCGTATGTGGGAGACTATTGTGAGGAGTGCGCCCCGGGGTATAAGCACGAACCAGCGAATGGCGGACCTTATTCAACGTGTATTCCTTGTGACTGCAATGGACATGCGCACATTTGTGATACTGCTACTGGTAAGTTTTTTATCGTCATTCTTCTTTTTTTTCGTGGCTTGTGCTTCCCACGAAATATACTCGTAAATAAGTATTGATGCTGGAAAACTTTCTAAATCATAGGCTCAGAGACAAAACCATTAGTAGCATCAATCAGTCAGATCTTCAAATTGAGTCTGAGTTGATCTCTTTACTCTAGCACAAGCATACAAGATATGGACTCCTGGTACTTCTCTCATCCTTACCAGTTATAACCGTTGACAATACAATATTAGAAAAAAATTAACATTCTGTGTGCTGCCAGGCTCACCTGAAGACCAACCAAATCCTCGATTATTACGTCGCTTCAGCAAAATGCGTCCTCCAAGATTCGCCACTTTTTCGGAACTTTTTTTACTAAAACTTACCAATGAATTGAAGAACTCGTAGCTAAGTCAAAGCCGCGTGGATCGATCATAAGGTTAAGCAACGCTTGGCGCAGTCGGTCCGTGGATGTCGATCTTGTCATAACAAGTTCTTCCGTGTTTCGGAAGGCACGATAAATTGGTGGGTCCCGGCTGTCATTTGAATATCTTTGGCAGTCGTTACGGGTAGTCAGAAGCCAGAATGCTTGACAACCAGGCTTATCAAGGGTATCGGGTTGCCCGGGTAACTGGGTTGTGGAGGTCAGACAGGAAGTCGCTCCATGTAAAACACTGGTTCTCAGCTGTATCCGGTTAGACTAGGGCTGGGAAAAGGCTAGGCAGATGATGACCAATGAATTCCACAGGTTTCTGTATCTGCAAACACAACACTACTGGCAGCAACTGCGAGCTCTGTGCGAAGGGTTTCTATGGTAACGCCATAGCCGGCACGCCGGATGACTGCAAGCCATGCCCGTGTCCTAAGGACAGCGGCTGCATCCAGCTCATGGATGGGAGCATCGTCTGCACTGACTGTCCTGAGGGTTATGCTGGTAAGACTTTCTACTTTTTATCGAGTATAGATTTCGTGAAAATATTTTTTAAACGACTTCAAAAAAGAAGGAGGTTCTCAATTCGATCGCATATATATTTTTTTACTTGTATCTTGGACATGATAACATGGAAGTTAACTGTGTGGAATTGACGTTTAGTTTGTAATTAGCAAACAATCTTCAGCAATTGTGGTAGTTTTTTAATCAATGCTCGTAAGTTCTTCTTGACAAAAAGTACTTCTTGATAATAATCACATTATCCATTAGCTACAAAAAATATTTTTGTATTAAAACCAGCTTTTGCCAGACAGTTGACTCGCGCCCCGTGAAAGTACTTCATACACGCGGCTTATTCGATAAATTGGCTATCTAAAACGAATTTTTCAAATTGGATCAGTAGTTCCTTAGAATAGCCCGTTCAAGCAAACAAACAAAGTTCAGCTTTATGATATAAATATAGATTAGAAAAAGTCTAACAAGAAGCACATTAATAGAGCCTTTTAGTCCTGGTTAAACCATCTAACTCCTTACTTAACTTTCAGGGCCAAAATGCGAGGTCTGTGCTGACGGCTACTTCGGAGACCCTACAGGCCAGTTCGGGCCGCCGAAGCAGTGCGAACTGTGCCAATGTAACGGCAATGTAGACCCCAACGCTGTCGGCAACTGCAACAGAACCACCGGGGAATGTCTTAAATGTATCTACAACACTGCTGGCGAACATTGTGACAAGTGTTTGAGTGGTATGTAATGAATTTTGTTGTTATGAAACGATAAATATTTTTGGATACAAACTTTTTTAGGTGTTGGACAGAAATTACCTCCCAAATCTCTCTTAGTGTAAATAATATAGTAAAAAAGTAACCAAATGTGGACAGGAACTAAAATTATTATATTTATTGGTGATAGTCCTAAAGATAATAAAAATATGGGGTAAATAGTTCGATGGCTAATTTCCTGTACATCTTAGCTTTTGCAACTTTCAAGACAGTTTTATTTAGTTTCAAATAAAGGGTGGAATCCTTCTCAATGTGTCAATTTTCTAAATTCGTTTTATGCTCTCCATTAGCTTATAATACAAACCTTTTGATATTTGCCTCGTTGGTCCAGTGGTGGCATAGCGCGACTGCCGTGCACAGGTCAGGGTTCGATTCCCGAGTCAGGCCGAAACCGCTTTGTGGCTTTTAGAAACTTTCACATAGCAGCCTGGAGTTTGGAAGTTGGCGGTGTTACACCCCCGCACATGAAACCGGCGTCCTCGAATGCTATTCAGTAGCAGTCGTAGTGATAACTCCATGTCAGAGGCCGTCAGACGGATTTGAGAAAACTGACACTAGGGCCTGTTAGGTGATTAAACCTTCAGATCACTTGCTAAGAAGAAGAAGAAGATATCTTACATACTACTTTCTCCAATCAGGTTTCTTCGGCGATGCCCTGGATCCTAAACAGAAAGGTGACTGCAAGCCGTGCCAGTGCCACGAGGCGGGCACGGTGGAGAGCGCCGAAGGACCTCCTCAGTGCGACGGCTATACCGGCTTCTGTACTTGCCATCCACACGTCATTGGCAGGAACTGTGATAAGTGCGAGGTAAGTTCAAACTAAAGGTACTTTAGCAAATAATCAATTATGCGGATTCATCTTAAAGACAGAAACAAACCACAAACAAAGCTTTACTTGATAATATTCTGTTCATCAGGACGGATACTTCAACATCAACTCTGGGGAGGGCTGTGAGCCCTGTGAGTGCAACCTGGAGGGATCTTACAACAATACCTGCGACCCCTTCAACGGGCAGTGTTACTGCAAGCCTGGTATTGATGGGTAAGAACCTTTACTTGCTTTATCGACGCCTTAGACTGGGTTACTCGATGTAACTTTGACTATAACCTAACCTTAACCTGCCGCCAACCATCAACCACACCCGACACAGCTGTCACTCAAGCCTGGACGAGACAAATACTGATTCATGGGAAACAACATTCAGGGCACGTTAAATAGGTTCCAGATAATATCAAAATCAAAGTCTTTATTATTTGTAAAACACAGGTATAAAAATAGGTCTTATATATAAATACAGTAGGTACGTACAAATATGGCTATCTAACAGGCAATGCCATAGAAAAGTAACTAAAACCTTCTATAACGGGAACATCAGCAACGGTCTATCCTGTCATTAGACCTCAAACCAGCATCATATATTTTATGTCTCAATTTTCCCCTCTAGAAAGCACTGTGACCGCTGNACAACCAGGCTTATCAAGGGTATCGGGTTGCCCGGGTAACTGGGTTGTGGAGGTCAGACAGGAAGTCGCTCCATGTAAAACACTGGTTCTCAGCTGTATCCGGTTAGACTAGGGCTGGGAAAAGGCTAGGCAGATGATGACCAATGAATTCCACAGGTTTCTGTATCTGCAAACACAACACTACTGGCAGCAACTGCGAGCTCTGTGCGAAGGGTTTCTATGGTAACGCCATAGCCGGCACGCCGGATGACTGCAAGCCATGCCCGTGTCCTAAGGACAGCGGCTGCATCCAGCTCATGGATGGGAGCATCGTCTGCACTGACTGTCCTGAGGGTTATGCTGGTAAGACTTTCTACTTTTTATCGAGTATAGATTTCGTGAAAATATTTTTTAAACGACTTCAAAAAAGAAGGAGGTTCTCAATTCGATCGCATATATATTTTTTTACTTGTATCTTGGACATGATAACATGGAAGTTAACTGTGTGGAATTGACGTTTAGTTTGTAATTAGCAAACAATCTTCAGCAATTGTGGTAGTTTTTTAATCAATGCTCGTAAGTTCTTCTTGACAAAAAGTACTTCTTGATAATAATCACATTATCCATTAGCTACAAAAAATATTTTTGTATTAAAACCAGCTTTTGCCAGACAGTTGACTCGCGCCCCGTGAAAGTACTTCATACACGCGGCTTATTCGATAAATTGGCTATCTAAAACGAATTTTTCAAATTGGATCAGTAGTTCCTTAGAATAGCCCGTTCAAGCAAACAAACAAAGTTCAGCTTTATGATATAAATATAGATTAGAAAAAGTCTAACAAGAAGCACATTAATAGAGCCTTTTAGTCCTGGTTAAACCATCTAACTCCTTACTTAACTTTCAGGGCCAAAATGCGAGGTCTGTGCTGACGGCTACTTCGGAGACCCTACAGGCCAGTTCGGGCCGCCGAAGCAGTGCGAACTGTGCCAATGTAACGGCAATGTAGACCCCAACGCTGTCGGCAACTGCAACAGAACCACCGGGGAATGTCTTAAATGTATCTACAACACTGCTGGCGAACATTGTGACAAGTGTTTGAGTGGTATGTAATGAATTTTGTTGTTATGAAACGATAAATATTTTTGGATACAAACTTTTTTAGGTGTTGGACAGAAATTACCTCCCAAATCTCTCTTAGTGTAAATAATATAGTAAAAAAGTAACCAAATGTGGACAGGAACTAAAATTATTATATTTATTGGTGATAGTCCTAAAGATAATAAAAATATGGGGTAAATAGTTCGATGGCTAATTTCCTGTACATCTTAGCTTTTGCAACTTTCAAGACAGTTTTATTTAGTTTCAAATAAAGGGTGGAATCCTTCTCAATGTGTCAATTTTCTAAATTCGTTTTATGCTCTCCATTAGCTTATAATACAAACCTTTTGATATTTGCCTCGTTGGTCCAGTGGTGGCATAGCGCGACTGCCGTGCACAGGTCAGGGTTCGATTCCCGAGTCAGGCCGAAACCGCTTTGTGGCTTTTAGAAACTTTCACATAGCAGCCTGGAGTTTGGAAGTTGGCGGTGTTACACCCCCGCACATGAAACCGGCGTCCTCGAATGCTATTCAGTAGCAGTCGTAGTGATAACTCCATGTCAGAGGCCGTCAGACGGATTTGAGAAAACTGACACTAGGGCCTGTTAGGTGATTAAACCTTCAGATCACTTGCTAAGAAGAAGAAGAAGATATCTTACATACTACTTTCTCCAATCAGGTTTCTTCGGCGATGCCCTGGATCCTAAACAGAAAGGTGACTGCAAGCCGTGCCAGTGCCACGAGGCGGGCACGGTGGAGAGCGCCGAAGGACCTCCTCAGTGCGACGGCTATACCGGCTTCTGTACTTGCCATCCACACGTCATTGGCAGGAACTGTGATAAGTGCGAGGTAAGTTCAAACTAAAGGTACTTTAGCAAATAATCAATTATGCGGATTCATCTTAAAGACAGAAACAAACCACAAACAAAGCTTTACTTGATAATATTCTGTTCATCAGGACGGATACTTCAACATCAACTCTGGGGAGGGCTGTGAGCCCTGTGAGTGCAACCTGGAGGGATCTTACAACAATACCTGCGACCCCTTCAACGGGCAGTGTTACTGCAAGCCTGGTATTGATGGGTAAGAACCTTTACTTGCTTTATCGACGCCTTAGACTGGGTTACTCGATGTAACTTTGACTATAACCTAACCTTAACCTGCCGCCAACCATCAACCACACCCGACACAGCTGTCACTCAAGCCTGGACGAGACAAATACTGATTCATGGGAAACAACATTCAGGGCACGTTAAATAGGTTCCAGATAATATCAAAATCAAAGTCTTTATTATTTGTAAAACACAGGTATAAAAATAGGTCTTATATATAAATACAGTAGGTACGTACAAATATGGCTATCTAACAGGCAATGCCATAGAAAAGTAACTAAAACCTTCTATAACGGGAACATCAGCAACGGTCTATCCTGTCATTAGACCTCAAACCAGCATCATATATTTTATGTCTCAATTTTCCCCTCTAGAAAGCACTGTGACCGCTGCCGTGCATACCACTACGGGTTCTCGCCTGAAGGCTGCAGGGACTGCGACTGTGACGAGTGGGGCTCCACCAACTACCAGTGCGACATGTCTGGCCAGTGCTCCTGCCAGGAGAACGTTGAAGGTCGCCGATGTGACAGGTAAAACGAAGATAATATACAGGATTTATAGTTCAGTCTTAACTGCTCTTTAAAAATAAGCAAATTCATTTATTCCATAATTTAGATTATCGCAAATTATTGCACACGTATTCTTCCTGACGTCCGTGCGTCCTGACGTCACGCCTATATAAAAATCGTACATAGGCGTAACGTCACGTGCAATTTCGACGGTCTATAGCTTCATAATTATTTCTTTAGATGAGAAACGAAATAATACGTATGCAATAGTTTTTTATAATCTAATCTAAAGATGGGCTAATCAGATTTTTTGTCGTCATGCCTTTTCTCGAACACTACACAAACCCTTAACTCTAGAACCAACTAAAATTCTTCCATCTCAGGTGTATGGAAAACAAGAAGCGTCGTGCCGACGGTCAGGGTTGTGAGGACTGTCCACCATGCTACAACCTCGTGCTGGACGCCGTTAATCAGCACAGGAGGGAACTGAAGGAACTTGACGATGTAAGTCTTTAGGAAAACTGTAGTTAGCAAAATGCTGAATTGGCACAAATCCTGCCAAATTCAGTCTTTGAAAAGCAGTGTTTTTACCAATATTTCTAATGATAGTTCCTTGAATTTCAAGTGAACTTATCTTTAATTGCCCGACTGCTAAGAAAAGTTATTAACCCTTTGTTTATGATGGTAGGTTAGAGAGTATCTATGTATGTAACCTACATGAATATTTGAAAAACTGCAACTCTGTAGGTAACATTGTCATTGGTTCCGTTCAAACATTCCCTGTAATGAAAACAGATAGAGGAACATAGTAAAGAGTACAAACTAACTAATGTTAAAATACATATTTAATACTTATTTAACATCATACTATACTTCAAAATTTTCGCAGATTCTAGCAAAAATCTCCAAGTCCCCCACTGTGGTCGAAAACGCGGACTTCGACAATGAGCTGCAAACAGTTCGCAGCGAGATCGAGCGCTTATCGCAAGAGGCTCAGGCTGAGCTCGGCAATGGACCAGGAGACAGCCTCACCGACAACCTGGCTGAACTTGCTGATAGACTTGCTGATGTCAGGTAAGATTCTCTTGATTTTTTGTTGAAGTAAAATAGAACCCACTGTTAGCAATAGTGCACCGCACACGTCCCACAAAAAGTCGGGTCAGAAAGTCCTAGTAAGGACGTCCTACTAAAAGTCTGATGTTAGCGGGCTGCCTAAATCTTTGATAGTGGGTACGTATATATAGGAATCCGAATACCTAACGTCTAGCCTTTAAAAGTTATACATATCATAAAGTTATTCGGATATAGTACAAAATAAAGCGATTTCAATCTGTACTAACATTACAAATCTGAAGAGTGTATTTGTTTGTTTGTTTGGTTGAACGCGGTAATCTCAGGAACTACTGGTCCGATTTGATAAATTCTTTCGGTTTTAGATATCCCATTTATCGAGAAAGGCTATGTGCTACTTTTTTATCGGGTGCGCGCAGTAGTTCCTACGAGACGCGGATGAAACCGCTGGTGGAAGCTAGTACATATCATAAAGTTAAAATGATATTGTAAAAAAATAATGCAATTTCAATGGTTTCATATATGAATTCAAAAACCATTTCCACAGAAATATGCTGTTCAAGATTGAAGATGAAAGTTACGATGGCAACGAGGCCGTCGAAAAGAGTAAGGGCAACGTGTCCAAAGCTGAGGATACCATCGAAGCTGCACAGAAAGAAATCAATGTAAGAACTACTGTTTATTTATCCTTATGCCTTGTTGGTCTAGTAGTCGCATAGCCTACTGCTGTGCACGAACTCCCGGGTTCGATTCCCGGATCGGGTCGAAATCGCTTTGTGGGTTTTAGAAACTTTCGCAAAGCAGCCCGGAGTTGGAAGTTGGTAATTGATACACCTGTGCATCGGAGAGCACGTTAATGTCTGTCTTGCGCCTGATCTCTCTCCGGTCGTGTCTGATAACCGTCCCATACCCGATGGGACGGTTATCAGACGGTTATGAGAGTGAGGGAATAGGGAGTGCACCTGGGTCTGCGGTAATGCTTGTGCACTATAATATGTCCTGCGCAGCTGATCTCCATGATCAGCCGCCGTGGCCAACAATCGTCTAGGACGTCATCGATATAATTTCCATCTCTCTTCATGCAGAGTGCATTGGAGTACATGGATGGCGAGGGAGCAGCAGCGTTGTCCAAAGCTCGCAACAGATCCGACCAGTTTGGCAAACAATCCGTCGACATGTCGGCCTTGGCGAAGGAGTCTAGACTCTTGGCAGAAAAGCTGGAAAATGAAGCGAAAAACATTCGCGACATAGCTGACAAAGCGTTCAATACTTCGATAACAGCTAACATCATTGCCAAGGATGGTATTACTAAGCAGGCTAACATTAGGTAAGTTTTCGTAAAATATTTGTAAAACTATCTTCTAGAATTACCTTTCCCCTTTTTACATGCAATTTTATGGGTCCTTTTGGAAGAGACATCTAATACTATAAAGAATTTGTGTTTGAATGAGCTAAACTCAGGAACTTCTGAACTTCTTCTAGACTTAAAACATATATTATAAGTAGTTGCCTCGGAGCACGGCTAAAACCGCCGGTGGAAACTAGTAGAACACGCGTCATTATGTTCTCCATGGTATTACATACGTGTCTCTGAGATGAGTTCTGCCTTACCTTAACAATTTTGAACTTTATAATAGGTAAGACGACAGGGTAAAAAATAAGCGAATCCATTTCTTCCGTAATTTTGACTATCGCAAAATATTGAACACGTATTTTTTGTTTTAAAAATCTATGAATAATAACAAAGACAATGAGTATTAAAATTCAGGAGTGGGGGCTCCTGACGTTACGCCTATGTAAAGATCGTACAAAGGCGTGACGTCACGCGCAATTTCCACGGTCTATAGCTTCATAGTTATTTGTTTAGATGAAAAACTAAAAAATACGTATGCAATATTTTTTAGGTATAATTTAAAAGACGGACTAATTAGATTTTTTTAGTCGTCATGCCTATTGTACTGCTATAATAGTACGCTTGTTGTTTTCTCAGCAACGAAGTACAAATCTTGACGAACGAGCTGAACGCAGCGTCAGGCAAGCTGAACAGCATGACGGAGTTAGCTGACCAGGCGCTCAAGAGGGCTAAGGAAGTGTATGAGGAAGCACTTGGACTGTACGCTGAAGTCAACACCACGTTACTACCAGATATCAAGCTGAACAAACTCAAGGATACCGCTAGGGAGATGAATAAGACGGTAAGATGTATTAATGATACTATTGGAATAAAAATACAGTACTAAGTTGGCTGTTACTTCGCAATGTTGTTCTCTTTTATCTACATTCTTATAAAAGAACATTTTGAAAGCGAGCTGCCGACTGGAACTGTCAGTCGCATATAACTGCATGAAATCATTATATATCTAAGGCCGACTACACGTGCTACTGCCGTTTCGATCTTAGACAGGGGTTACACGATCAGTCTGGCATCAGTCCATTCCATCAGTCTAGTCCACAATGTACTGTGTTTTTCGTCCGTCAGTCTGGCATCAGTCAAAACACGGTACATTCTGGACCACCCCTCTCTTAGACGATTTCATGCAAATACAAACAAACTAGTAGTGCAGCTGTGGCGCATGCGGTCGGCAGTTGTAGTCGGCAGCTCGCTTCCAAATAGTACATTAAAAAACTCAATAAGATCAGAATCAGCCCGTTGACCATGTAAGTAATAGCAACAGCAGAGGCGATTGGTCGTAAACCCTAGTAATTATAACGAAGGATCATAAACTTGCAGGGTAATAACACCCTTCTTTTGCGTCGGGGGTTAATTACACAGCAAAGACAAAGACAAAGACAAAGATCATTTATTTGCAAAAACACGTGTAGGTACATAAAATACATTGTTTTGATGCATGTTATGGGGTCTTAAATATTCAAGTTTGAACCAACATGTTTTACCATTACTGGTGTACAAATATACAAAACTACTAGTTCACAATATTTTATTATTATTAAAATATATATATATATATATCTAAGTCAATTTATTTTTATACATGTCAAATCATTGGTTAACAAAAATAATTTAATTTTATAGAGCACAGATACATTTGATACTATCACCGAAAATTGTCATTAAGGAAGTCGTTAACATTATAATAGCATTTTTCAATTAAAAGTCGTTTTAATGTTTTCTTAAATTGTATTAAGTTCAATGATTTTATATTATTTGGAACTTTGTTATAAATTAATGGGGCCCTACATACTACACTTTTATGCAACAGCGCTGTTCTCGCAGGATGAACACAAAGTCGATTATTATCACGCCTATTACGAGTCACTTTGTCAGATAGACAGGGAAACAGATGTGGGTTATTCCTTACAAACAGAGCCATTTCCAGTATATAAAGAGATGGAAGTGTGAGAATTTTGTATTTAACAAATAGAGATTTACAACTCTCAGTGCTCTGGATCCCGAACATAGCACGAATACATCGCTTTTGAGCTTTAAATGCCATTTCTTTGTTAGTTGAGTTGGCCCAAAAAATAATACCATACCTAAGAATTGATTCTACTAGACCATAGTATGCCGACAGTAACGCATAAGTATTAACGGTTGGGGCTAGTTTATACAAGGCATATGATAAACTACTGACTTTTTTGCACAGAACATTAATGTGCTCTTTCCAATTTAATTTGTTGTCAATTGTTAAACCAAGAAAACGAGCTGTATCAACTTCTTTTATGGCATTATTCTCGTGAACAAGGGTTATATTTAATGAGTTTTGCATTCGTTGTCCAAAGTGCATTATATTAGTTTTTAATAAGTTTATTTTCAAATTATTATTATCAAGCCATGAAATTATCGATGTCAATGAATTATTTATGTCAAA
>NWSH02000323.1:3689705-3705750 GCA_002382865.2 Heliothis virescens
AAGACAAAGACAAAGACAAAGATCATTTATTTGCAAAAACACGTGTAGGTACATAAAATACATTGTTTTGATGCATGTTATGGGGTCTTAAATATTCAAGTTTGAACCAACATGTTTTACCATTACTGGTGTACAAATATACAAAACTACTAGTTCACAATATTTTATTATTATTAAAATATATATATATATATATCTAAGTCAATTTATTTTTATACATGTCAAATCATTGGTTAACAAAAATAATTTAATTTTATAGAGCACAGATACATTTGATACTATCACCGAAAATTGTCATTAAGGAAGTCGTTAACATTATAATAGCATTTTTCAATTAAAAGTCGTTTTAATGTTTTCTTAAATTGTATTAAGTTCAATGATTTTATATTATTTGGAACTTTGTTATAAATTAATGGGGCCCTACATACTACACTTTTATGCAACAGCGCTGTTCTCGCAGGATGAACACAAAGTCGATTATTATCACGCCTATTACGAGTCACTTTGTCAGATAGACAGGGAAACAGATGTGGGTTATTCCTTACAAACAGAGCCATTTCCAGTATATAAAGAGATGGAAGTGTGAGAATTTTGTATTTAACAAATAGAGATTTACAACTCTCAGTGCTCTGGATCCCGAACATAGCACGAATACATCGCTTTTGAGCTTTAAATGCCATTTCTTTGTTAGTTGAGTTGGCCCAAAAAATAATACCATACCTAAGAATTGATTCTACTAGACCATAGTATGCCGACAGTAACGCATAAGTATTAACGGTTGGGGCTAGTTTATACAAGGCATATGATAAACTACTGACTTTTTTGCACAGAACATTAATGTGCTCTTTCCAATTTAATTTGTTGTCAATTGTTAAACCAAGAAAACGAGCTGTATCAACTTCTTTTATGGCATTATTCTCGTGAACAAGGGTTATATTTAATGAGTTTTGCATTCGTTGTCCAAAGTGCATTATATTAGTTTTTAATAAGTTTATTTTCAAATTATTATTATCAAGCCATGAAATTATCGATGTCAATGAATTATTTATGTCAAAAGCCTCAATATTCATCACATTAACCAAAACTAACCTACATTCTTCATCAGATTGACGAGAAATCCGCCGAACTAGAACGCCTGGTAGCCGACAACGAAGACACGTTACAACAGCTAGAGGACGCTATCAAACAGGGTCGTAGTCTCCTAGATCAGGGTCACGACAGACAGGACGAGCTGAATGACCTCCTCGCGAAGTTGGACGAACTACAAGGACAGGCCAGAAATGATGTGGATTTGACCAACCAGACCTTGAAGGATGCTAATGAGATTTATAAGACGTTGAAAGGTGAGACAAGTATCTATTGTTCTTGTTAAGGGATTGTCTAATAACTCTCTTGGAACTTTTGTGTAAGAAATTCTAATACAACAAAATATATAAATATGTATAAAATTTTGTAAATATTTAGGTAATTTTACAGTTTTATATGAATGAAGGTTTTCTCAAAAATCAAATTCTTTTTGACCGTCTACCAAAAAAAGGAGGAGGTTCTCAATTCGACCGTATATAATAAATATATTTTTTTTAATATCGACGCACTTTCAAAGTGTTTTATAAACAATAAGTAACAAAATATTCTACAAACCGAACCATTATCAATCTCCTACAGAGTTCAGCGATCAAGTGACAGAATCCCGCCAACTGGCCGAGATGGCGGCTCTCGACGTGCCTTCAGTCCAGCAGAAGATAGCGGCCGCAGAAGACAGCATCAACAGCATCACGGAACAGCTGTACACGGCCAGCGACAAGGCCAAGGAAGCCAGGGACTTGGCCCAGCAAGCACAGAAGGAATACGCTGATAAGGCTTCAGAGGTATAGTGTGCTACTAAAATTGTATAAATTATAATTTTTAGATGAATTTGATTTTAGAATGTTGTCTTGTATGATTCATTAAAACATCGCATTAACTTCATTTGCATTGTATCACTTTCCCAGAGGTAGCTTGGACTGCAAGAAAACTAATGTCAGCATCTGTTTTATTTTTAAAACAAATGTCCATGGAGTTTCTTGCCGGTTCTTCTCCATGGGACCCCTTCTTCGAACCGTGCAACTAGCTTGACGTTTCAAAAGAGCATTTAGGTGTTTACTGACTTTTTCAATCTGAAATCTAAACTTTCCTGAAAGCGTGGTTGTTGCATAAGGAAAATTAACTATTAATTTAGGAAGTGAAAATTACCTGAGTTTACGCTAAATAAACTTTCCAATATTCTCAGGCTGCATTTGAAGTGAGGAAGAAGTCGTCCACATCCAGGGCCGAAGCCTCCAAGCTCAGATTTGAGGCTGAAAAACTATCCAGTAAGTATTCATAACAATTCTTCAAAAATACTAACCATGATTCTATACTAATGTTATAAAGCTGAAGAGTTTGGTTGGTTGGTTGAACGCTCTAATCACAAGAACTACTGGTCCGATTTTTAAAATTTCTTTCAGTGTTAGATAACCCATTTATCGAGGAAGGCTATAGGGTACCTTTTATCCGGGTGCGCGGAGTAGTTCCTACGGGCTGAAACCGCAGGCGGTAGCTAGTTTCGTAATATAATCTTTATTTTAAAGGCAATAAAGTTCAAAATAAACTGTTTTTTCTTAACAGCTCGTGTACAAGTTGAAGAGTTTGTTTGTCCAGTTAAACGCTCCCATCTCAGGAACTACTGTTCCGATTTGAAAAATTCTTCCAGTGTTAGATAACCCATTTATCGAGGAAGGCTATAGGGTACCTTTTATCCGGGTGCGCGGAGTAGTTCCTACGGGCTGAAACCGCAGGCGGTAGCTAGTTTCGTAATATAATCTTTATTTTAAAGGCAATAAAGTTCAAAATAAACTGTTTTTTCTTAACAGCTCGTGTACAAGTTGAAGAGTTTGTTTGTCCAGTTAAACGCTCCCATCTCAGGAACTACTGTTCCGATTTGAAAAATTCTTCCAGTGTTAGATAACCCATTTATCGAGGAAGGCTATAGGGTACCTTTTATCCGGGTGCGCGGAGTAGTTCCTACGGGCTGAAACCGCAGGCGGTAGCTAGTTTCGTAATATAATCTTTATTTTAAAGGCAATAAAGTTCAAAATAAACTGTTTTTTCTTAACAGCTCGTGTACAAGTTGAAGAGTTTGTTTGTCCAGTTAAACGCTCCCATCTCAGGAACTACTGTTCCGATTTGAAAAATTCTTCCAGTGTTAGATAACCCATTTATCGAGGAAGGCTATAGGGTACCTTTTATCCGGGTGCGCGGAGTAGTTCCTACGGGCTGAAACCGCAGGCGGTAGCTAGTTTCGTAATATAATCTTTATTTTAAAGGCAATAAAGTTCAAAATAAACTGTTTTTTCTTAACAGCTCGTGTACAAGTTGAAGAGTTTGTTTGTCCAGTTAAACGCTCCCATCTCAGGAACTACTGTTCCGATTTGAAAAATTCTTCCAGTGTTAGATAACCCATTTATCGAGGAAGGCTATAGGGTACCTTTTATCCGGGTGCGCGGAGTAGTTCCTACGGGCTGAAACCGCAGGCGGTAGCTAGTTTCGTAATATAATCTTTATTTTAAAGGCAATAAAGTTCAAAATAAACTGTTTTTTCTTAACAGCTCGTGTACAAGGAACGGCAACTAAGATCGCAGACTTGGAGAAAGAGGCAGCTGAGAATATGCAACTAACTAGAGACGCTAAGATGAAGGTAAGTCCTATAATGAATACGAAAGTCAAGAAATAATCCCTACTAGTATTATAAATGCGAAAGTAACTCTGTCTGTCTGTTTGTTACGCTTTCACGCCTAATCCAGTGAGCCGATTTTTATGAAATTTGGTACAGAGATAGAATATACCCTGAGGAACAACATAGGCTACTTTTTATCCGGGTACGGGAAATAGTTCCCTCGGGAAGCGGGTAAAGCCGCTGGCAGAAGCTAGTATATTATATTTTCTTGTTACACTAAGCCCCACTTTCAGAGGTTCCAGATAAGGTTTTAGATATAGCTTTCTGTCAGATAATGCCAAAAGTAGTCAAAATTAGAAGAAAGTCTAAGGCATCATCTGTCATATTATAGTTATCTACAACTTTATCTGGCATATCTGAAACTGGGCATAAATAAAGTTCTTCCTTAGTATTAATAGACAGACAGACAAAAAGCTTTGTACAGACAACAGCACCTCAAGTTACCAGAATTTGTCAAATTTCTGCAATCGATTTTCAACCTTATCGCAATGGGGGTAGGATAATGTTTGATTGGTAAAATTTGACAGATTCGTATACGTTGACCTGCTGTCGTCCGTACTCTAAAGCTTTGTATATGAAGAAGATACCCCAGAACGCTGGCGAAATAGCAAGAAACACGTAGTCATTATATAATGGCCATTTCAATTACCAACTTAACCGTAACTTTTTAACCATACTTTATCACCAGGTCGGTCAAGCAAACACAGACGCACGGGAGGCTGAAAAACAGGTGTCCAAAGGCTTGGAAGACCTGAAGATTATCATGGATGAACTTCAGAACTTGCCTACCCTCGACGATGAGGCTCTTGACCGATTGCGTAAGTAGCGTATAAAAGTCACATATATGTTATGTTTGTTACTCTTTCAAGAAACTAGACGGATTTTAATTAAACTTGGCAATATTATAGCTTAAAACGGAGTGTCCGAGTACTCGCAGTAGTTGCCTCGGGTAGCGTGTGAAACCGCTGGCGGAAGCTAGTATGAAATATAGCCAGTGTACATTTGGTAATTTTGCCTTAAAAACAATTTCATTTGGCATGGCATACTTATAATTACTTTGTTTACAGAGGAGAGCTTGAACAAGGCCGAGAGCGATCTCATAGCGGTCGATTTGGACGGCAAGATCAAGAGCCTGACTGAAGCTAAGAACAATCATCAAAGGTACGTCTTCATCAGCCTTTTTACTGTCCCTCTAAGCACTGGCCTCTTCTCATACAGAGAAGGAATGAGTGTTAATCACCACGCAGACTCAATAAGGATTGGTGACTTTGTCTAAAGTCCAGGTTTCCTCAAAATGTTTTCCTTCAGCTGTATTTTCATGTACAGTCGCGGTCATTAATTTATTTCATTAACAAGCATTTGAGTCGCGCGACAAAGTCGTGCGATTGTCATTAAAGACATCTATTAGAGTTCAATATATTTGATCGCGCGTTCGTACGACTAAAATTCTCGCGAACCTGTGATGGTCCTGCAATCGCGTTCTATTAGGACAATGTATGATTAAGTAAACATGATTTTTCACAAAATGTCCACTACCGAATTATTATTTATGACTGAGAGGTACGCTAACTAATATGGCAAGTCTATTTCTGGCATCTGACGGTATTACATAGGAACATAACATCTACAGCGTTGACCGTTTCTGTATAACATAGGGAACTAACCTAAAATGTATCGTTAACAGGTGGAAGAAGCAATATGAAGATGAGCACGACCACCTCAGGTTAGAGGTGGATAACATCAAGGAGATACTTGACCAACTGCCCGAAGGCTGCTTCAAGAGGATCGTACTAGAACCTACTGAGGTCTTAGGCAGTTAAAATTAGAACAAATACGCTCATCATTCAATGAGGTCGCCATCTTTCTTTCAAACAAAAAATGGAACAGATTAAAAAACAAAATGGAGGAATTGAAGACGCTAACTATATTGTATGTTAAAAAGAGTCTGAAAATATATTTTGTATTTCCTATTCAATGTTGCAAAAATAAATATAGGTTGGTATGTTTTTGTGCCTTAACTTCGCTGAAATTGTTGAACTTTAAGAATGTCTGGAGTGAACGAAGTATATTATAATTAAGAGCCTGTAAAATCGTTTATTAAAGCCCTAAAGTGCCTTATAGTTTTTAGATGACCACTTTAATACGTACCGACAACTTGCCACCGTTTCAATTTTATATCTTTATACTACTTACAATTCTACAGTTTTAAACAGAAATAATGCCAGTTACAAGTATTCACATTTCACTATGAAGAAAAGAAGAAAAACTGTTTCTTTGGAACATTTTACCAAATTAACATTAAATCACAACAGTTTTGTACAAACACCACCACATCAACCTACCAAAATCTGTCAAGTTTCTGCAATAGATTTTCAACCTTATCACAATAGTGGAAGGTTATTGTTCGATTGGTAAATTTTGGCAGATTGAGGTAAGTTGACCAGCTGTCTTTTTTGACGGTATGAAATTTCCTAGGGTTTTGCATACCCATCCCGGTTTGTGAATCAAAATACATTTTGTTTTTCATTTTCTCTGTACGTACCCACAGACTGCATTTACTATCTGCATTTTTGTACTTAGAATTATTTAAATAGCAAAAGAACGAGGCTTTTCTACATTAAAAAAAGTGCCATAATTTTATTGGTACCATTGTAAATATAACATAAACATAAGTACTTTTTGTAAGTGCCTTAAGGCATCGTTAATACCAAACGTATTGTCCGCCGCCGGCTTTGAGTAAGCTGTCTGCCCCAGTGTGAACGTGGACTCAGTCTCCTGTACGCGTTCTCACTAAGCCGAGAATACGCTACGCGGTGCTTTGATCTAATACGCTGTTACGTTCGGCAACGTAGCCTATCCGCGTGCATAGACGCCTAGCACAATAATCGGCCACCGAGAGTCAGCGACAACTCACTACGGAATAGCGTATACTCGGTTCGGTGTGAACAAGAAATGAAATATACATATGTATATTGAAAAGCAATAAACTGCGTAACGCGTGCTCACATTCAGCGGCCAACAATACGTTTGGTCTGAACAATGCCTAAATCCTATATAATTCGGTTTTTTTATATAAAAATATTCCTTTTTAAAGTTCGCCAAAGAATTGACGATATGTGTGTTATTTAGATACTTTTACTATAATTTTTATACGTTTCTTTACTGGAGGATAATTTTGTGAGTAATATAATTTGTATTGTAGCATTTATAGTATTTATTTGTAATAAAACATTGAAAACATTTAAGATGACTTTTATTTTTACCTCGGTATCGACCTAGTTATTTTGTTCTCAATGGAAGTGACGAACACAAATGAAGATCTTAGGGCTAAAATTAACTATATTTTAATTCAAGAATTTAATCAAACCGCACTGAGCGTCAGCGGAACTGCGCGACACGACGCGTCAAAATATTATTTGTATGAAACTGTGTAGTTGTAGTGCAGTTCCGTTGCCCTTTAGTGCGTGATACTGATGTCTCATACAAATAATATTTTGACGCGTTCCGTCCCGCATTACAATGATCAGATATCAAACAGCAAAACAGTAATTGTCAGCCAAACGGGACAACTTTACTATCACAGCATACAGTTTATTCTGCAGCGTGATCCCGAAAACAATTCTAATTAATTTTTACTGCGGAATTCAGTAACCTATCTATCTGTTGATTTGGTTATTAGAGATAGGAATTAAATGAGCTATGGAATTCAAAATTCAATCTCTAGTAGATGAGTTATTGGGAACGGCCGTTAGACACATCCAAAAAAAATACAGAAAAGTAATACAAATCTTATCACAAACCAACCATATTACGTAGGCAGATATGTGATAGACTGGGCTACAAGTGTATTCTCATCTAGGGTTGCACCACGGGAAATCATGTTCCTATTGGGTAAGCAGTGCGCGGCCCTAAACGGAACGCGTATGTGTGCCGTGTGTCTGTGTGAGTGTGTGTGTATACGGTAGGGGGACTATGATGTAGGTGCGGAAAATTCCTGTTCAATACGTGTTTGCTGATTTTTTTTTGTGTAAATGTGTTCGTAAATTGTGAATATCAGTATATTTATGATTATTCTAATATAGGTAGTTAAATAATTAAATTCTTTTTTTTTTAGAATTTCCTTTATGTTACTGGAATAGTACCTGTTAATATAGGTACTTGATAGTAAATGCCTTACAACAAGATACCAAAACAATTAATAATGTTGATTATACACTATCAAAAAAAGATCAACAGTATAAAACACTTGAGCTTCAATTTCAACATTGCTGAACTTTTTAAACTGTCAGAAATGGTCTCTGTAAGCCATTTGTACGAAAATGTGAACAATGACGTCAAGATTTTACTCAGTTTATCTACATCTCTTTTTTATTCTAACTCTCCCATGACGGGCCAGCTGGGGCAGATTTCAAAATAAGTAGTGCCTTTGTTCAGACGACGGCACATCAAGATACCACAATCTGTCAAATTTCTGCAAAAGTTTTTCAACCTTATCACGATAGTGGAAGGTTAATGTTTCGATTGGTAAAATTTGACAGATTCGTGTACGTTAGCTTCTATCGTCTGCACTTGATTGTTCTATGTTTCTTCATCAGTTGTGTACCCTACGGTAACTGTCAAACTGATAGACAAGTAAAATACGACACCTCCAACATAGACTTATCCTGTATCAGCACAATTCACAGAGCACCTACTCGGCGAGTATGCAAACGCACACTCCCACGAGTAGTACAATTTATGTCGGGCATTCCCTTGAATTTTCTTTTGTTTTTTTTTTTCTCAAAAGTAACGTTACTTGGATGTGCCCTCCAGGGTGCCTGTTATGTAGAAATGATTGAAATAATATTCACGTTCGGGCACACAGGTTGAGACGTAGTTTTCTGAGCGAATTCAGACTGTAAAGAATATTGTTTAGATAAATGCTTTTATGTTGCATTGTTAGTTTTATGCTGGTATAGCTCGTGCATTTTTATAATTAGGTAGTTACACGGGAAAAAGTCAATTCATACCTAACTACATAAAAATAAACTTTTTCCTGCTACTCTCTGAACGAAGTACCTTCTTAAATTTGTATTAAAATTGGTATCGATTGGTTTTACATATAATCCTTGCTGCTTATACTGAAATTCAGATTTTTTGTAGCATCGTTACCAAAATTAAAAAGTTAAATGATTTCGCAAAACAGAATAATGGTGCGGTAAAAATAATCTGCCAACAGGCGTTGTCGCCGCAAGCTGCGAGGTAAACAAGCCGACAACAAAACAAATTTGCAACAACGAAATTAGCGAATATCTCACTGTCTAGGGGGCGGCGAGTTTCCAAAACACCCTAACTAAACTAAAACTAAATAAGTGGCCGAAAAATGTTGTGACAACCACCGTTTTTCACTGACCCCCCATTCCACTTTTACCAACGTACACTTTGTACTACCCCAACGGGGGTAAAGAGACCAACTTATAATGGTCGCTACAAGTGGAAAAACAAGGTGGTTAATCCGAAAACTTTCCTTAATTACGTTCGTACGAAACTAATTCCCTGAACGAATTAAGTGCCAGCTGAATTTGGGTGAAATCCTGGATCAGATTATGAATGTAGGTCCCGGGCGGAAAAGCGCGTCGGGAACTTTTTGTTTAAAAACACCACAAAGGGAACCGTTTGCTGAAAACTACATGAAGATAAAACATTGCCTAATGAAGACTGAAAGAAAATTGCGTTGGAACTATTCGGTGGAAATATTTATTACTTCGTATTTCAGGAATCGAATCACGTTATCTATCCCATTTTATGAATATAGAAAAACACCACTCAGCTTTTGTGTACCTATCTGAAAAGTATAAACTGATTAAATCTGTCAACAAATAAAAGCATTGCTACAGACGCGTATATATATCTTATTTACTGCGAGTACATAGCTTAATGTATACATTTTAAACGAAGTTGCAGAACTCAATTAAAAATTCAAAATGGTGTGTAACTGCCTTCAGAAACTTCCTGCGCAATAAAATAACAAAACCCGTTCAAAACTCGATTTGATAAAATTGGCAAAAATTAATTGCAAAAAAGATGGTGATTAAAAAAGCAGCCCGGAGAAATGAAACGGCGCGTAAATTTCCCAATTATGGCGGGAACCAACTTTGGTGGTTCGAGAGACTTCGAAAAAAAAAATTAATTAGTCCTTCGCGCCTTGTCCCTTACTTCTAAATAACTTAATGTCGTAAAAATAAATTAGATTTTTTCACTCGGCGACTTGAGAAATAAAAATTCGTTGTCCCCATGTGGACTTGTTTTCACTTGCGTCTAATTGAACTTTACAGACGTGGGGAACTTTTTAATCTGTGGTTGTAACTTTATTTTTTAATAAACAGCGGTAACAGTTTTTTTATTGGGAGGGCACGCGATGGCTGGAGGGAATAGACTCCCCGTATCCTATTAAAAACTACTTTGTTTGTTTTGGGCACAAAGCCATAGACAAATAGGGCCCCTAGTCTTATTAATTATTGGATTGATTGTACCAAATTAAAGTTAATTTAATAAACATACACTATAATACGTGGAGACTGACAGACATGGCTATCTCCCACTTCGATATGTGAACCATCTAATTATACATTGGTTTTTAGTAAAGGCCAAGTATGTGTATAATGGCACGGAACCCTCCATGGTTCCGTAACATTATATATGCAAAATGAACGTATCTATTGCCTACAACTAAAAATACAAATATTTTTTTGTCCGCAAAAAATAACTTTGTTTTTCTAACAAATATATGAATAACAAAGTTATAATTTGCAGTTTCACACGTTCATTGTATGGGGACCCCCCTTAATATTGTATTTTTTTAATTTTTAGTATTTGTTGTTAGAGCAGCAACGGAAATAGGTACATCGTTTGTGAAACAGACAGACAGACAACAAAGTCTTAGTAATAGGGTCCCGTTTTACCCTTTGGGCACGGAACCCTAAAAAGTAAAGTGCCGCGTGTGTGATTTAGAAAAAATCTAAGTTCAATCATTCCAGACTAGGTATTCTGCTCAACCCACATATTTCTAAGTACTTAATAAGTACCTAATATGAAATCAATTTTACAATAGGTACCTCACGATAGTAATAAAACAAAAGAAAAATCCAATAACAAAGCTTATGATCTACTTTTCTGGATTGTAAGTAATACGGATCCGCCTGTTTTAGATGTCAAAATTATTGCAGACGACAATCAGTACTAATTCAGTTAAGATACTCAAAACTAGATCTTATGAGTATTGAAATAGGGATTATTCCGACGGTAAAATATATGTGTTTCCTTCCAACCGCCCACAAAATCACGGGCAAGCCTACTGCAGTATTCACACGAAAAAAACGTAATGAGGGGGCCTGATCAAACTTTTACGTCGATAGAGATGTCGGTTAATGATATCGATATTTCATTTAAAACTAATTTGCTGTACAAAAACACAAAAATAATAAAATTCATAATCTCGATTTATAAAAAAAAAACGAATAAATCATGATACACTGTGCATTTTGGTTTGTGTGATAAGTGTTACCATAGGCTGCTAAGTTTATTTCTGATGGCGATTATATTTATCAAGGTATATCTTCATTTATCTTTTCGCTCTTGAACGAGTCAGCGCCATATTGGGGAACACCTTTTTGTTAATAAAAGTGAGATCTCCCGCAAAAATCATCCAGGTTTTTCGGGTCTACCAGGCTTCTGGAAAGACTGAGAACAAGCATATGGATTTGTTACAATGATAGCTCATTTAAGTCAAATACGTATTATTTTCAGCGATTTTATTGTATAGATAAACTAAGACTTAAAATAAATAATTAACCATTGGCTTTAGTTGACAATACGAGCACACAAGCAAATATGAAATCGGTTTTATGATTTATTTCAGAACCCATTAATTATTTATCATCGATATAGTGCAAGTATCGACATTTTGGCAACACTACGTCGGTGAAGCTTGAAACCGAGTGCAACTCCGTGCAAGTCGATTTGAACGTGTGCGAATAGTGGCTTAACTCTACTACTGGAATAACAGAAATATTTTTTTTTTTTCAGTTTCGGTGTACGTCTGTGGAAATCGTTTCTTTTTAAATAATTTCGCACACGTGTAATATTGGTTGTATAAAAGATTTTCCTCAGAATAAGCGTTGTGTTTTTATTTTATTTTAATGCATGTGGATATTGCGGTACGGCCTTAAAAATACACAAATGATAATTATAAAACGTTAAACTCAAATAAGTTGATAAGTTTTTTCCAAATTGAGAATTATGATTGGTAGGAATAAACAAAAATTACATTTGTAACAAAGTAGATGTCGTTGTACAAATAGCCTTGAAATCTGGTAATTCCTAGGTATCCATTTCATTCATACTTATTATAAAAAAACTGCCATCATGGATCAACCGTACAAAACTACCGTCAAATTCGATTCATCAGTTAGTTAGTACATAACATTATATTGAAATTATTATCGTAACAAGATAGTTATTTTAAAAGAGTGTCTATGGAGTTTCTTGCCGATTCTTCTCCATGAGACCAACTCTTTGGAATCGCGCAAGTAGCTTGACTTTTTATAAGAACCTGTAATAGGTCTACATAAAAAACACATATGAAATTTAAAAAAAAAAGATTGAGTGCCTTACAAATCTCTCAAAGGAACTACTTACAAAGAATATCTGATACAAAATGTGCACTTACAGGAACATTCTAGAAGGGCGTGTATTGTAGGACGGTACGACGCCTGCTCTCGACGCATTGTCTTCCAACTCTGCAGCATTGTTTATACGGCTGGGTTAGTAGCTCTTATTGTTTTAATATAGCTTTAAATACGTAGGTATAGAAGACCTTTGGTTTCTTTGAGGTGGGCTTAAGTTTATTTTTAATTTTAAATAATAATGTTGAGGTATGGGTTTTACTTTGACAATTTTTTTCTAATTTTTGTTTCTTTTCTTAATTTTTTTGAAACCACTAATCGTTCGTAATACTATCGTAAGCCAGAATGTGGGGTTGTTGCAGCAGGGTTGTAGGTTTGTTTGAATGAGTTACCGAGGCTCTGGTCCACAGGGCTCCAGGAGGAACAAGATTATGACAATATCATCATTTGCCTAGCCTTTTCCCAACTACGTTGGGGTCGGCTTCCAGTCTAACCGGATGCAGGTGAAAAATAGTGTTTTAATTGGAACGACTGCCTGTCTGACCTCCACAACCCAGTTACCCGGGCAACCCGATACCCATTGGTAAGACTGGTTGTCAGACTTTCTGGCTTCTGACTACCCGGTATGGGAAGTAATTCCCTCGGGAAGCGGGTGAAACTGCTGGCGGAAGCTAGTAAAATATTATTTTTATGTCTTTAAACACAAGAATAAAATAAATAGAACTTTATTTTCTAGAGAAAAACTTCGTAGCTTCCAAACAAGATAATATAACAAGCAGGTTCCTCTGACCATTTGGTAACATGCAACAATAACGAGTGATTTAGTGACACCCTCGTAGAATTTAGAGTTCCCCAAGCGCAGTGGACACCCCAAGCGGTTTCGAATTGATTTATTTATAGCACAGTGAGTACGGGTTCCGTACCTGGTATGCTACTTAGCTTTCTAAATTGAATGAATTGATAGTTGCGTGTGGATTTTCGCAATGTGATTGTAGTTATTTTTGTTATCATTAGTATTTGGTTCGGACTTCAGTTCTTGGCTAGTTTTGAATCTGTAATTATTTGAAAAACAATACTGTTTCTATCATATTTTTTCGTTTTTTTGCTCAAACTACAATAAAAAAACACGAAAATAACCTATTTTCTTTGACGAACTCACCGCATTTGCAGCAACGGCCACCTGAATTAATACAAGAGTAAAACACAATCAAAAAATGCTATCACACTTCAAATGCTATCATAGGAGCGTAGTAAATCAAACCGCGTCGACTCCTGGCCACCTCTCAAATATTCATAGTGCAATAAAGCGGTAGATACACCGGTGAATTACCCCCTGAAACTGTGTTTGTGAGCAAATAGTGGCACCGTTGTGTGAATTATTGTTACGGATACATGACATATGGGTTTGAGGTGCTATGTGGTGCGGCGGTGTTTCGCTGGTGAGAACTATGCTTAAGATAAAACTTGAGCCTTCTTGCTGGGTGCGCGAGAGACTCAAGAAATATCTTTATTTCATTTTTTTATCTAATGGCAATGCTGCCAGCTTTGTGGGCACGTTCACAGTCGACAGCGATGGGGAGGAATGTTTTGATGCTTTTAATTTTAGTAGTAGTATTAATTTTGTAATAGCATCTTTTAGGTTAATAAGATAAATATAATACCACACTTGTCTTTATTATATAAAAATCACCCCCAATTCTTCTGGTCAGCGAATCACGCCAAGACCGATGATTTTTTTTGTCATGTCTGTTTTAGTCAGTAGAAAGATCATTTGATAAAAAAAAAGTTGCTCCAAACGGGTGAAACAGCGGGAAATAGCTAGAATTTTTATAAAAATATGTGTCATATCTGTTCAAGTTCTGCCTGTAGTTTAAACACCTTTTGTCAGTTCGCTGTTCAACATTTTTTTTAAATTAAAATAGTAGCCCGTTGTGATTTAATTTATTTTTTGATTAATACTGTTATTGATTTTACCTGAGTATTACCTATACTAATATTATAAAGCTTAAGACTTTGTTTGTTTGAACGCGCTAATCTCAGGAAGCGGTCCGATTTGAATAATTCTTTCTGTGTTGTATAGCCCATTTATCGAGAAAGGCTATAGGCTACTTTTTATCCGGGTGCGCACAGTAGTTCCTTCGATACGCGGGTGAAACCGCTGGCGGAAGCCAGTTAAAACATAAAACATTACATACAAAGCTACGATTTAACAAAATCGATATCAATTACCATAGCGTACGATGCATCATTATCTCAAGACAGGACTTTACAATACACACACATACGTAAAACAAAAGCCAGTATTTGTACCTGCACACATAGCTACAAAGCTACAGCTACGTGAGGGTCTGAACCAACCGGGTTCGCACAATGGCTGCAGCATGTTTGCTCATGATCAGGCCCTAATATCGAATGTATCGCCAGCCATTGTTACGCAAACACTATTTGGTTAATCTACAGATGTTTACTCTGCAGTCTAATTGGATGATCCTCTGTTTGCAGGCTGTGTTGTGGGGGATTGAATGCCTAAGGCTAATCATTAAGGCTAATACTGTTTGATTTAAGAAATGGGTGGTTGGTATTGAAATTGGATGTAGGGAGTAACTTTGAGGATTGACACAAAGAGTATGACAAAAATTACACGACTTTATGCGACAAGTAGACCAACGAGGCAGTTGTCTATTATCAACTTCTACTTGATATTTTGGAATAATTTATTATTTATTTATTACTAGCTGTTGCCCGCGACTTCGTCTACGTGGTCGATATAGAACTGCTAAAGTACCTTTCCTGCCAAACATGTATCCTTCCCATTACCATTACATTACAATAAACATGCAGAAAACTGATGAGCTAGCAGATTACCTACTAATAATAGCCACATGGGTTAGCCGATCTAGGTTCGTAAGCTTTGAATCTGCCAAAAGTATCAGAGGGGTCATCTGATGGTTTCCCATCGATAAAAATAAAGTGGATTTCACACAAACATTCGCATAGTCCACAAACGAATATGTGCTTTATTACTACTGTGCGTCACTTCCAAACTCGCGAAATCGCACCTTTATATTATGACGTTCTTACGGTGAAAGCCTGAATGCCATGTTCTGCATGACATGAATGTAACAGGAAGAAGAATAGAATATGGATACCTAATCCGCCCAACCGCTTTGAAGGTTCTGACGAACGACCATACCAGACTTGGTCACCTTGGCTCAATCAGTGTTTTGTAAAGCAACTTCGCTTTGTTTGCTCCCGTTTCTGCTGATTATTTGATCATTCAACGATAATGTGCGTCTGAAAGACAATTCTAAACATCCAACTACTGCTACATACATATGTCGACTGAACATTTAATAACACTCAGGTTAGTGCAAGAGTTGCTTTTTGCAGCCCATCGGTGCTAATATGAAGCACATCAATTCTAATCTAGAAGGACGTTGATTTTTCACATTGTCCACCAATCATGCACCAATATTCCACCTTATAGGTAGATAATAATGTAGCTTCACATGATTTGATGCAGAAAAAGTTCGACAGTGACACTAATGCTGTCCTTCTTCCTTTTTTTTCGGTGGAGAATCATCAAATGACCTCTCCCGCTGTGGGTGCAGCGTGTCAGACTTTTACC
>NWSH02000323.1:3708532-3721926 GCA_002382865.2 Heliothis virescens
TTTTTGCAGCCCATCGGTGCTAATATGAAGCACATCAATTCTAATCTAGAAGGACGTTGATTTTTCACATTGTCCACCAATCATGCACCAATATTCCACCTTATAGGTAGATAATAATGTAGCTTCACATGATTTGATGCAGAAAAAGTTCGACAGTGACACTAATGCTGTCTTTCTTCCTTTTTTTTCGGTGGAGAATCATCAAATGACCTCTCCCGCTGTGGGTGCAGCGTGTCAGACTTTTACCGACTTAACACACCGTATTCCTTCTTGGGCCCTTTGTATACCAGGGCTGGGGTAACTCTTTCGAACAATCCCGCAGGCCCAGCAGGCTTTGGCCCTAGTGGGCCCCACTGGGCTTTGCTGACTCTCTCTGAGGAGTACGTGAAACAACGTGCGCCGCCGATACGGGCCTAATATCTCTTAAGAGACGGAAAAACGATGAACTACCCGAAGCTCACCGCCCTACGCCCTTCGAAGCTCCCAAAGTACCTATTGGAAATTTGCAACAGTTACATGGCCTGGGTGTAGTTCTCAAGCATAAGTTTGACTTGATTATGGTCCTTATTCTACCAGACACTGGATAAGAAAGTTTACCTGAAGTTGCAACAATAGCATGAACGATATTTTTTGATTATATCTGATTCAACAAATATCTTTCATGCCAGCATAGGCAGCAATGGAAACATACTTTAAGTGGTTGGACAGGTCCTATGACACTGACTGGATTAAAGCCGGTAATGCACAGAGAAGACCGCGAGAGTCTAAGTTGGGAATGTATATTTGTAAAAATATTTGCACATTTTGCAAAAAACCGTTTGATCTTTTTATTCTGTCCGTCTAACAGAATGATATCAAGTGCTGGTTTCGTAGGTTCCAGATAAAGTTCTAGATAGCAATCTAACAGATTATATTGCAGAAGCTCGCCATACCATTCAGTTTGCGTCTAAGTCTGTTTCTCAAACTGTAGGACTCCTAGTTTCCATAATGCATAAATAGGATCCATTCTTGCCGCACGATCGATCGATCGATTTTACTCTTTTCTTGTAGGGTCATAAACGTTACATCTTGCACAAAAGGTAACGTTTATGCCACCACTTAACTGAGAGACAAAACCCCAGCCCGATTTAAGAAAAATTTGCACAACTCCATCTATGATTATAAATGATAAATACTTATTCCGCTTATATTCGCCAATTTGACGTTAGTATTCGAAAAACGATTTAGATGGAGTATTTTCAAATTTGGCTATAGCGGGGTTTTTTTTCATGGCACGGCAAATGATAAACAATATTTAAATAGGTAGGTATTTATCAAAAAATTACACATAATAACACAACAATATGATTAATTACAAAAAAATGCATATCTTCATTTACGAATTTGTATGGTAGGTCATTTTACCAATCCCACCAGCATTGACAATTTTGTTGAATTGTACAAAATCATAGATGGAGCCACCTTAACCTTGGCTAAATACAGTATTTAAAAATTTTATTTTCTGCCCAAGTTACGTATAGAACAGGTGTGATTTTTTTGTCAAAGATTAATAATAGCCTTATCAACGAATACGCCATATTTAGATATGTGCTGCTATTTCACACGCTGTTGTAGAAAGGTTAACAGAAATAATGGTTCATTGCTCACCCCCCGTAGGTGATAGCGCGAAAATATGTAGCCTATGTCCTGACCCGACTTCTTAGTAACATTCATGCAAAATTTGATGTAAATCCATGCAGTACTTTTTGAGTTTACCCCGGACATACCTACAGACAAACAGACAAACAGACGCACAGACAAAAATTCTGAAAACCATATTTTTGGGTTCAGAATCGATTATAGATCACACTGCAAGTATTCTTTTTAAAAAATATTCAATGTACAGTTTTGACTTTCCTATCATTTTATTATATGTATAGATTACACAAGAAAGAGATAAGGGATAATTTAGCACGTATTGCTTTAATTATCAGTATAAAAGTACCATCATCTATGTGGTAAAATTATACAATAATATTCTTTTCTTACGCTATAATATACAAACATATAACACTTCAGAACAGTTACGATGATTTAACATTACAAAAAGTTAACCAACCCAGAATACACGAACTCCGTCGAACGTCTTGATCTTTCAAATCTGTTCCTGTCCTGTCGCGAGTTAAATTATTCCCACCACAAAAATTGCGCAACGCCGCTAGAAGCTTTCACTTCAAAAATCCTTCACACAGCTTACACCGAAGCCACAAACTCCTCGTTTAAAAATACCAGAACACATCTTAATGCAATTAGGAATTTTGGTAGCGGACAAACAGCGTCAACAGAGCCAGCCAATGAATGAATACAAACAAATGCAACTCGTTATTTAAACTAGCTGGCTGGAATTAAGAGGAGCAAACATGCTCACTAAATGCTCGAGGCACTTTTACTATACAATTTTAATGCCCACTGTTGGAACAATTTTGTATTATTAGTACACATACTATTAGTTTGCGCGCCAATTGATTTCATGTTTGTTTTTAATTTGCGAAGTTTGTGATTATTGTGTTATTACGCCTGTTTGATACTAATATTTTGGGAATTAATTTTAAGTCTTCGGACATCTTGTGGTTCTCAAACTTGTTGAGTTTAGTACTAACTTTAAACCTTTAACTTTGTTCAATACGATGGTTTGAACCTGGTACAAAAGCCAGTACTTTTTTTTTTTGATAACACATTTTAGAATAAGAGGGTGTTTTTTGAAGACTAGCTGTTTCCAGTGGTTTCATATGTCCTGTGGTTGTTAGTGTACGGGAGCATTAAAAACCATTGTCGTTCCTTGAGACCTGTATCTTGAAAGCTTATTATTATATCAACAAATTTTGCAGTGCCTCTAGCGGTTACTTATGGAACTAAAATTTTCCATACAAAAAATTTCGTACCCGGCCGGTATCAAGTATCGAAGCACTGACTATATACCTAATTCGGGTTTTTAATACAGTCTAGAGACGAGCTCGTGGCTAAGTCAAAGCCGCGTGCATCGATCGATCATAAAGTTAAGCAACGTTAAAATTTTTCTATGTTTCAGAAGGCACGATAAACTGGTGGGTCCCGGCTGTCATTTGTTCATTTTGCCATCTCGGTAGTTGTTACGGGTAGTCAGATGCCAGAAAGTCTGACAACCAGTCTTAGGTTGCCCGGGTAACTGGGTTGTGGAGGTCAGACAAGCAGTCGTTCCATGAAAAACACTGGTTCTTAGATCTGGTTAGACTTAAAGCTGATCACATAGTTGGGAAAAGGCTAGGCAGATGTTCTAGTACAATGTAGAGTAGCTAGAAAGTCCTTCTCCTTAACTAGTTATAGGTCATAATGGTATACATAAGTAAACGTAGCGGTGCAGCCACGCAGTAATCGCGGTGACCGCCTCGCTTGCTTAATGTGGTTAACAAATGGTCACCGAATATGTATTACTACTGGCTTTACTAGCTTCTGCCGGCGGTTTCACCCATTTCCTCAAGGAACTTCTTCCCACATCTCGATGAAATGAAGTTTTTATGTTATTCTGGTATGTAAGCTGTATTACTGCCAAGTTTCATCAAAATCCGTTCAGTAGTTTTTGTGTGAAAGAATATAGAACAAAAATATATATATTAAGGTGAAAGTTTGTAAGGCCTTTATATTAATTAGTATGATTATCAAAGTGCAATACAATGTCAAACGTGGATAAGAAAACACCTATATGTGCGGTTTATACAGATATGTCGAAAGCTTTCGATTTTGTCAATCATAACATACTGCTTGATAAATTAAACGCCTATGGCATCCGAGGTAACATCTTAAGCCTTATAAAAACATATTTAACTGGTCGCAAACAGATGACAGAAATCTGTAAAATATGTGTTAAATCTAAATTAGAAAAAAAGTACATGTCTTCCAGTAGAGATATAAAATTCGGTGTACCCCAGGGAACTGTACTTGGGCCTTTATTATTTTTAATCTATATTAACGACCTCCCACATCAAATCCACCATCCTATGATATTATTTGCGGACGACAGTACAGCACTTATGAAATGTGACAATATTGAAGACTACAAAAACGACATTATCTACACCATAAAAATTATAATAAACTGGCTAAACACTAATAATTTACAAATTAACCTACAAAAAACAAAGATAATGCATTTCTATCAAAGACTACACATTAATGATCTTAACATCAGTTATAATAACCAAAATGTGGAGAGAGTAGAAGTTACAAAGTTCTTAGGTATTTTAATAGACAGTCAACTAACGTGGAAACCACAAGCTGAATAGAAGCTATCTGTAAAAAACTCAGCGCATCCGCCTATGCACTTTTTAATCTTAGGAAGAAAGTAAATATCAAAACAGTCTTACTAGCATACCTTGGTCTTGTTGTTTCCAAATTAAGATTTGGTATCATATTTTGGGGCAATTGTACCGAACGGGAGAGTATTTTCAAAGTCCAAAAACGCTGCTTGCGAGCTATATTTGGTTTGAAAGTTACTGACAGCTGTATTCCAATCTTTAAAAAATATAATTTATTGACATTTCCTTGCCTCTACATTCTAGAAATTGCTCTTTTTGTAAAATTTAATAGAAACCTATTTTTAAGTTTATCAGAAAGTAGACACCGAGACGTAACTTTGCGATCTCAATACCGAAACTTACTGCGCACTGGGGGATATAAAACTTCTTTGTATGGGAAAAGTGTATTTGGTATGGCTCCAATTATTTTTAACCACATTCCTAATAATGTAAAAGAGGAACCAATAACTATTTTCAAAAAGAAACTGACTTTATTTTTACTGGACAAATGTTATTACTCCGTGTCTGACTTCCTAGCTGATAAATTTTAGTTGTATATTTATTTGTATTTGTGTAATGATGATCCATCATAAAAAATGTTTGCATGCCAAAATGGTAGAATGTACAAGGATTCTAAATATGTCTGTAACCACCTTATTGTAAATACCTACATTCTGAGCAAATAAATGAATATTATTATATTATTATTATTATTTTCACCACTGCGCTCTTTTTCTAGTTTCCGCTTGTAGGTAAACCCGGTTAATAAAAAAAGCCTGGCCCTATCTTGATAAATTAACAATTTAACAGTGAAATATTCTTTACTGCTTGTTTAAATAGAGACCACAGTCAGAAATTTTGTCATGACCATCATGAAAATGTTTACAGAACAAGGCGTCAAACTTACTTCTAATTCTTAGAACAATCGTCGAACGATTATAATATAAACGAATCAGTCGACGACAGTGTGGTTACTAGTAAGAGTACAGATAACGAAGTATTTGTTTATTTTTTCGTGACAATTTCAGATTAAAAAAGGCTGAATTGATTTAGATACAGCTTGAATTTAAGGTACAGTCAACAGCACGTCAAGTTACCACAATCTGTCAAATTTCTGCAATCGATTTTCAACCTCATCGCTATGGGGGTAGGTTAATGTTTGATTGGTAAAATTTGACAGATTCGTTTACGTTGACCTGCTGTCGTCTGTACCTAACAATTTACGTGACAGCAAAATTCTAATGTCTCTCTTTACATTCCAATTACAACACACAACAAAGATACTTAAAATATTCTATAATATGACTTAGTTCAGGTACTTACAAAACAAACGCGGCCATTTCCAGCACGACCGCCATAGCTATAACTACGTATACTCGCTATATAATATAATTCGGTGCCGTCCGACGATAAAATGTATCGTCCAAGATACCCCAACTATGACCATAGTACGTAAACGTGCACGTGTAAAAATTATATTCCGTGATCGTAAGACAGAGAGGGAAGACAGGCAAAGTGTGGGATAGAGTTCGGAAATAAAAATTGCTAAGTCGATAATATAAGAATAATTAATTTATTAAGGTAAATGTTACTGCTGCCGCTGCGGCTGCGGAAAACCTCAAAATATAGGGGCCTTGTTGGAAACTATATTTTCAAACCGTTTGGGGTTGAAACCCTCGGGTCGTGGGGTCCGAATGCCAACACTATATTTGAAGACCTATCTAGGCGGCTGGTTGACGCTACCCGTGACCAGAAGGCTGCTTATTTACCTTGGTCAAAGAATAAGCATCGCCATCCAGCTTGGCAAAGATATGAAGGAATACTCATTCAAAGCAATCTATTGTAATAAGGTATTTTTTGTGGGTACAAACAGACGAAAAAATGTTTCCCCGTTATTACCTATATTAAAGTCTAAGGGCCAATTCGACTAAACAGGAATAAGGTATAATCTGAGACTAAATTGCTGTTTCCTCCAGAATAAACAACGTTTCTGTTTTACCAACTACAAATCCAAGAGTCAGCTCACTAATCGGGAATAAATTGTATACCGCCGATTTTGGCGGTATTGTAAACTATTCTAGTACTATTCTAACATGGCGGACTATCATCAGCTGATATAATGATATAAGCAATGGACAGATGTGACTATACGACAAAAACGAGTTGACACAACATTAGCTGAAACACCGCCCCGTATTGGAATAATATTTTTTGCCGGATAATACATTCGTTCAACGTTCACTCCTCTATTCGCCATATATAAATCTGGGTATAGTAACTCGAGGAATAGTTCAAGTTTGGTCGAATCGACCCTAACATTGAAAATGAATAACGAAACAAAAAAAACAACTGACACTATTCAACTATACCTACAAAAGCTTAACTATAAGACAAGCACGAACTAAATGGCAAATTTAAACTCGCGTCGTGGCCGAACACGTTCGGTTCCGTGCTATGCTCTATTCCCCCGAGGAGCGTGACGTATGGCACGGAGCGGTCTTAACTCAGTCTCGAACACCGGCGTGCCTCACCGACTGGTGTCATGGTGGAAATGGGAACTGGGAACTGGGAAATTTAGGTCCGGTTCTCGGTTCGGTAAAGTTTGAGGAGCAGACCAAAAATCTTTTTATCATTAAAGGCCAGATAAAATTGTAAAAAAATATTTCAGTGTAAAATAGACCATCTATCGAGGAAGATATTGTCTTCCTTGCTAGTTCTTAAAAATAAATTAAAAGAAAAAAAAACTTTTTAAGAAAAAGCTTTTATTTAAAGGCTCTAAAAAGAAGAAAATAAAATTTTGTCAATAATAAAAGCTTGTCGCTCGATTACCACAAATTATTATGATATAGGTGAAGTGATAGGTATGTAAACCTCGCGACAAGCTTTTATTATTGACAAAATTTTATTTTCTTCTTTTAGAGCCTTTAAATAAAAGCTTTTTCTTAAAAAGTTTTTTTTACTTTTAATTTATTTTTTACTTTTTAGTTATCGCCATTATTTCTAGTTACTATTAACGAGCTCTTTCATTTGATACCCATATTGTAAAAGTGGACTAAAGGTAACTATTCCGCCATCCTGGATGGTCCGCCATATTGGATTCAGAATGACGCCATATACTTTTTCTAGTTACTGTCAACGAGCCCTTTCATTTGATACCCATATCGTATAAGTGGATCAAATATACCTGTTCTGACATCTTGTATGATCCGCCATATTGAATTTAGAATGACGTCACATACCTTATCATGTATTGTCATCCAAACTAAACGCGTCCACCAAATCTCAGCACAAACGGTTGAATATATCTACTTCAAAATTGAGTTCAAAGATTTCACCCGAACACACAAATATATATATTTACATACATTGCAAGTTAAATAAAAGCTTTTAATAATAAACAAAATTACAGTTACAGACGCCAGGACATCAACCTATCACAATCTGTCTTTCTTCAACAGGTTTTCAACCTTATCACAATAGTGGAAAGTTAATGTTCGATTGGTAAAATGAGACAGATTCGGGTAGGTTAACCTGCTGTCGTCTGTACATTACACCGAGCCAGGCCCAAACCATAGAATAAAGATGTACCAGTAATGAAGCTAAGCCTTGTTGTCAAAATGATGACGTAAGCACCATCCATCCAAGTTCAAAGCGTTCGTGGTGCGAGTGCCCACATGTCTCCTGTACCTCGTGCTGGACGAGAACTTCTGGCCACAGGACGTGGTGTTCTGTCGCTTCCGCGGACAAGTACCACTCGAACACACAGTGACGTAGTGCATAGGAAGTGATACTAACATAGATTTAAGTTATATCTACTAACAACATTCTGTATATTACATATGTATGTTAGTTTAAGGTATATATCTATGGGCCTTAGTTGTCTGATAATAAAGGTTTAAATAAAAAAAACGTAGCCGTAGGGTTGTCACTTGACAGTACTGATCTAATTATCTGTCAAACTTTAGTTCCTAATTTGGTCAAATGCTAGCTGGCACGGTAGCTCTTGATGTGACAGTCAGTACTGACAGCACTGGTAAAGGTACATAAATGCTCGTCAATGAGCATGCGTGTGTGAGTGTGACGTTACGAACTTTAGTAGGAAGCTTTCCAACTGTACTACATATATCTAAACTGTGCCGAAAAGTTATAACCCATTCCCTTATCATTTACTATCACACAAAACGCGATAGGAGCGTGTGACGGTTTACTTACAACATTAAAGAAAGATACCATTCATGTAAGCAGTACATAAAACAATTCTTGAAGCCAAATAACGACTGTCGTTCGCTGTCAGAATTGTTAGAATAACGTCTGACTGTCTGACGCGTGCCTTTGTGTAACCTGAGATTTGATTCTTTGGAAATATAATGCTTGCTTCCAGTCACATGAAAAAGTGGGTATTTTACCTACTTAAAGTTGAGTAGAATTTAAAATATATTTTTCATTATTTCAATAAAGTATAAACATGTAATGCATTTGCACCGTTCTTCAATTATTTTTCAAGATGCGCAATTCTTGAAATAAGTTTAATTAGCAGGTAATTAAGATCAATAGTACTTATATTTTTATTCGTAGATGTTCACCGTGGTTTCACTCGCGTCCTGAAAAAACAATTTTTCATTTTTTTGTGTGATACAAACCTTCTCCTGACTATAATGAAGACAACAAACGTTTGGGCGTGATTCAATGTCCAAAAGAATAGGGAGTGATTTTACATTACAAATATAGTTACTTTTTTATTGTTAACTGTCTTCACCATTATTTCCTGAATCTTAAAAAAATGCCAATGCCGATTTTCAACCCAACATAAAAAAATATATTTAACATCATTTACATTATCTATGAAAAATGAACGTATCTATTAGCTACCTAAAACTAGCCAAAATACAAACATTTTTCGGCCGCAAATAATAACTTTGTTTTTCATAAAAATATATGAATAACAAAGCTATAATTTGCGGTTTCACACGTTTAGTGTTTATTGTTACTAAAAATTAAAAAATAATAAATATTAAGGGGGGCCCTTAATATTTTTTAATTTTTAATATTTTTTGTTGTTATACCGGCCACGGAAATACATCATTTGTGAAAATTTCAGCTTTTTAGCTATCACAGATTATGAGATACAACCTGGAGACAGACAGACAGACAACGAAGTCTTAGTAATAGGGTCCCGTTTTACCCTTTGGGTACGAAACCCTAAAAAAAAAATATGCTGTGTATGTTACGAAAAAAAATCTTATAAATACGAAAATAAACTAACATTATGATATAACAGAAAAGTAAAAGTAGTACAAAAATATCAGTACTATTGTCTGTGCAGCGACCACGATAAATTGCATCGAAGCTGCCCAGGAACTGATCTAATCGCATTGGAGTCGCTTTAAATCAGTTCAAACGCTTTATACGTATCATTGGTTTTGATTGGTCTACCCAGGTTTCTGTACGACAGAGATTGAGATGTTCTAAGAAACGGCTCCTTTTATAACTACGGTCTTTCTAGTATTCCGAACAATTCCTCATTCAGAACAAAATGATTTAAGTTTCTGTTTCTGTTGTTTTTTTTATTTGTTTGTTTGCACGCGCTGATCTCAGGAACTGCTGGTTCGATTTGAAAAATTATTTCATTAGTAGCTTCTGCCAACGGCTTCGCCTGCTTCCCGAGGGAACTATTTCCCGTACCCAGATAAAAAGCCTATATGCTATTCTGATATATAAGCTATATGTCTGTCAAGTTTCATCAAAATCCGTCGAGTGAAAACAGACAAACTTTCAAACATTCAAACAGCCTTTTTTTTTTATTATTTTTTCTTATTCTTTTTCATTTCTAAATAACCCTACATATTTTTTTTTTGTAAAAATTTTTAATGTACAGACACGATTCTTTTACTGTTTTATTATTATGTATAGATTACATAGCCTACTTATCAAGGAAGGCTATAGGCTACCTTTAAAGGGAGTGTCAGACTTTTACTGACTGAAACCCAACAATAACATGTTCCTTCGGGAAGGTTGCAAAACAACAGCTTGTACATATACTTAAATATCTACAGCAGGGTTCCACTGGACGGTACGTGTATATACTTCGGGCGGAGCGGAGTGAGCGCTTTGAGCTAATCAACTGTCGGCGAGTGATTACTCGAGTCTTTACGAGCCGGTGGTGAAATTACAGGCAGCGATGTACGAATAATGGAGGCGGTACTTCTTGTTTTAGCTAGTTTATTTTGAAGAATAATGTTGTAACATCACTAATTAGTTTTAGCCCTAGTAACTTCAGTCATTGTGTCATTGACTGTATCCTAAGGTGATTGACTATATAATTGTGGTGTGTGCTGTATGTGCTCTTATAAATAAACTCAAGTTAACCAAGACTTTTATTCACATTACATGGTGTCAGAAGAATATTTCAAATATTACATAAAGGAAAAAAAGTGATCAAAATGGAATTAGAAACTTTTTTTAACGACAGGTATTCTTTATTTTTCTAAATTATATGAAAACTTTTCATAAAAGCCTCGAAATGACCACGTAAAAGGTTTATATGTATTATTAATTATAAATCTAGCAGAGTTTTTTATTATATTATTTTCCATGGATAACATTAAGATTTTATAGATTCCTTTATTTCAATATGATCTTATTATGAAGACCTACATTGTAAAATAATTTTAAATAAGATAATATTAAATTAAGAAATATAACATTATTGTGTGAAATAATTTTCCGTAGCAGACTACGGCGTAGCAACGGGCGTAGCTTCGTAGTTCTGCTACGTTAAAATGTTTTACATTACAACGAAATACCTCCTTTGTTCGTATAAGCTGACTCTAATTAATTTTTATATAATATAAGCATCTAGGTATACAAGGGTAATAATTTTAAATTGAAAAAAGAATTACGTTTCGTTTGAAAAAAACACAAACCTCCAAATTGGAAAATCGGTTAAAAATATTCGAACTTAGGAATTAATTTCAATAGAAGACAGCTTTTGCTATGACGATGAACGTTTATGTCTACCTTATAGTTATTGTTCTTGGTTACTTTTTATCCGGGTGCGCGGAGTAGTTCCCACGGGACGTGGAACCGCTGGCAGAAGCTAGTATACCACCCAGACTGCAGCCAACAAACACGCTCATAATACAATGTTGACCATACCGGGAATCGACCCTGGACTTTCGTTGGGCAGTCCGGTATGGTAACTATTGCGCCAACGAGGTCGTCAATATAGTTAGTTAACGTAACTTTCCCATCGCAGTCTAAAATAGATGTAGACTCAATCCGTCGTGGCTGGCCCTGGCCGTGAAGAGGCTACAGCGGCTACAAAATGGCTATTTTAAGCTATCTTGCTAGTTTAGGCTTCTGTAAGAGAATATGAAGTTTCTTTAGCGTTGTAGATTCTATAGTAATAGTTTATTGAGTATATTCGGTGTCTCTGGTGTCTGTTTTTCTAGGCTTTCACGAAATGACAATTATTGATATGAATACGCCCAGAATGCAAATCTATACTAATAATTTGTTTGTTTGGTTGTACGTGCTAATCTCAGGAACTACTGGTCCGATTTGAAAAATTCTTTCAGTGTTAGATAGCCCTATCGAGGAACGCAACTTTTTATCTGGGTGCGCGGAGTAGTTCCGACGGGACGCCGTTGAAACCGCTGACAAAAGCTAGTATCTAAGTTATGGAGACATGCAAGTACCTAATCTGCAAAATAGTTCGTATTATATGTACCTCGGAATGATGATTTTTGCAAATCCAAAAAATCTTTACTAACTCTGTCTGAGTGACTTTCACACCAAAGCTCATCCAAAGCTAATAAAGCGATTTAAAATAAATTTGTTACCTGTGGTATATGTACTAACCATCAGCATTATCAATTAAATATAAATGTTTTATTATTACTTAACATAGTTTTATAAGGTTAATACAATAAAATAAAATAAAAAATAATAAATTAAACAAACAAATTAAAATTAGGTATCAAAAACTCAACTTTTTGATACCTAATTTGTTTGTTTATTTTATTAATTTTAATGTAGTAATTTAAGTTTGTATATGTTATGGACTAGGTGATTAATGTGGGCATTATTCATAATGTGCGAGCATTATGAATAATGTCTAGCTCTATTGGGCTCAGTGATTAATTACTATCTAAACTTCATTATTTATCATATTGCACGGTCATTATTATATTGCTACATGACATTTGGGCAGTTTGATAATAAAGCCAAATTTAACGCGGTGCAGGGAGGGAAGAACGCGTGACACGGTTTGACCAATCAAGAGACCGCTATTCAGCATGCGGCTCGTGCGGCGGGCGCTATTGTTTGTGTTTAGTTTTGCATTGTAAGCGAATACGGACGAATGCGGAAAGGTTTTAATTTCGTAACTCATTGTCCAAAAAATATATATCCTAGAACATTAGCTGAAAGTTAGGTTTTAATGACAGAAACGAATTGCTGTAAATCCGACTCCACGCAGTCTTGTCTGCCCTTCCCCTAGGGTGTAATTCAAAATCGCGTAGGCGCGGAGGGGCGAGGCGGGCCGCGAGTTGAGGAGCAGGTGGTTGTAACACTCGCCACCGCGGCTGAGGCTGGCCGGCACCGCCGGCCAGCAAGCCGAGGCTGCGGTGGTGAGCGTTAAACCTATCTGCGACGATAAACTCGCGTGGGACCGCCCAGAGCTCCCAGTTAGCGCCCGAGCTTCCTCGTACAAATTCATGTTGCCTCAAATTAAACTGAAACTTCCACAATGACAAAACAATGACGTTCCAAGCTTTACAAAATCTGACTGATTACTTAAATTGTTAAACATTTAGTTTATTTTAAGTAACAATAAAAATGAAAAATTACTGATCCAATTTCTTTGTATTACTCTGCCCAAAGTGCGATGTACAATATGTAGAATGCCCGGTCAATTAGATTATTTGAATGATTATTATTAAATTGCCCTCTCAGATTGAGCATTTTTCATAATGACCGGGCATTATGTATAATGTAAAAATTATCATTTGGTCCATAACATATATATTGTTACGTAGGTCGGTAAGACAGAGTGTTGTTACAGTAAATACTCGAATCAATTAG
>NWSH02000323.1:3722026-3778494 GCA_002382865.2 Heliothis virescens
AGTGTCGTTAGTGTAAAAATCGTGAGTGTATAATTTATCCGAACCCGTAGCGCGCAACAATATGTATATTTAAGGTGAGATATAAAATTGTGTAAATACGAAAAAAAATTGCATAATTATCAAAGTATAGTTTTATAAGGTATATGTATATAATGACTAACAAAATGTATGGATCATGTGGTCTGAAATAAAATATTTTTACCATTATTTATTTTATATATTGATAGTCTATATTTGATAGTCTAGAGCCAAAGGAAATACTACTTTTAACCTGATTGTGGAAGGTGGTTCTCGAAACCGTAGGAAATAGCTACTATATAAATACTTACAGGTTTTTGATTGCAAACATAAGGTGTCTCTGAAGTACGAATAACTTAGATTCCAGGTTAAGCAAATAGCAATACAACGTTACTAAGTTATAGTACATGTATGTGCCTTATAAATGTATCTACAGTATTCTCTGATTGTAATATCTACAGAGATATTGAATTCTGACAGATTATAGATTGTATGTATCAGGTAGCATTTGATGGAAGCTTGTATGGTTGCACCAATTAAGTATGCATTTCTGAAGCTGACCGTTTGATGTTCTGTATGCTAACGTTCTTGATACGTAAATTACGCCTTGTATGCCTTGAGGCTTTCGAAATGTGAGAATCTCATAGACGGATAGGCTGCGGCCAAACGAGCATAATTTTTTGAGTCGTGAGTCGCAGAATTTCGGTCGCAGAAAATCGTTACAAACAAAAAAGACAACTCATTTTGCATTGCCGTGTGAATCAAATAGGACTTTTGTATCAAAGCGAATGTAGCAGATTTTATGCGACCGAAATTCTGCTACTCACAACTCACAAAATTACGCTCGTTTGGCCTCAGCCTTAGAGTAACCAATGACAGTGTACTGTAAAGAGTGAAAAAGAAAAGAAAACTCCTAAACACTATTACAACCCGGTAACTTCAGTATTTGGATCATTTAACGCGAAATGAGAAATACTCTAGCTCTAGCTGATAATTCAGGGAATCATCCAGGGTAGTCGAAAACCCGGACGAAGACGTACCTCTTGGCTTAAGAACCTCAGAAGTTGGTTCAATATGAGCACCAGATCGCTGTTTCGAGCTGAAGTCGAAAGTGAAAATAGCCATAATGTTCGCCAACCTCCAAGAAACGGCACCATAAGAAGAAGAATACGTTAATTAACAAACAACTTAATAACGAAGCATTTACTTTAAGAACTGTTTACTTAATAAAGCTGTCATCGGCTTTGGGTCGTATTATAAACGCGCTCACTCACGAAATAGTAAACGTAACTAACCGACAAAATTAATGAAAGGGAAATATTGGAATCAAGTGATGTGACATACGACTCTTTAATTCAGCTGAGTTATAATTACGTATCGAACGTAAACTTGCAAAACTGGGAATTAGCACTCTGTAGTGTTTTGTTAATACAGTTTTTAGACTTCGCTGTCTGTCTGTCTCCACGTTGTATATCACTAACCGTGATAGCTAGAAAGCTGAAATTTTCATAAATGATGTATTTCCGTTGCCGCTATAACAACAAATACTAAAAAATTTAAAAAATATATATGGGGGTCCCCATACAATAAACGTGTGTAGGTAATAGATACGTTCATTTTTCATAGATAATGGTACGGAACCCTTGCGTGCGCGAGTCCAACTCGCACTTGGCTGAGTTTTGACTACTGTGAAGTTAATTGTAGCTACATTCGGACGAGTACAGCTCCGCGACAAGATCTGTATTTTAACTTAAGGAAAGCCACATTAATTGGTGCTTAATTTATGTTTGTTCAGTGGGTTTCAATTACAAGTTTTTCAAGTATGTATTAATAATATTCACGGCTTATCTGAGCAATTGATACAGCAATTCTTTGAATGGGAATCGAACCCATTTTGATTAGAAAGACATTGACTTACCATGTCTAATCTATACTTATATTATAAAGCTGAACAGTTTGTTTGAATGCGCTAATCTCAGGAACTACTGGTCCGATTTGAAAAATTCTTTCATTGTTAGATAGCCCATTTATCGAGAAAGGCTATAGGCTACTTTTTATCCGGGTGCGCCGAGTAGTTCCCACGGAACGCGGTTCAAACCGCTGGCGGAAGCTAGTATTTATGTAAGGTTAGAGCAATAAAACAACAGGTATTACTAATATTTCTATTTTCAATTTATTGTTTATTGGTTTTCGAAATAAGATTGTCTTCTTTTTATTATTAATAATAATAATTAATTAATAATTGCAAGAGAAACTTCTTTCTAATGTCTACTTAAAATTATTACTGACTTAGTTACAAGAACTAATAGTAATAATAGTTACGGTCGGTCTATTATTTAATATCCCCATTTTTATATACAAATTAAAATAATCAGTTAATTATTTTTGTACATAGCTTACGTCACAATTTAGGAATGTCTTTTCAAACAGAATTTTATTCATTTATATATTTACAAGAGAGCGAGTTTCCTTTACATAACGATGTCTGAGTTTTCGAATACTTACTATGCTATTAGTAAAAAATACTCAAAGATTTTTTTCTTTGAATACCGCGTAATTATTTCTAATTTTAACGCTTTAATATCACGAATCTTATTTTACAACATTATGTGCGGTGACGTAAGATATCGTACATATTTCGAGAATACTAATTAGTACAAAATGTCAACAAAAAAGGTACATTTTGGATCAGAAATCTCTTAATAATTACACTAAAGAATTTGGTAAAATTGTATAGGTACATCGGAATAAAACAATATTTAACATTTATAAATTATAAAAAATAATTAATAAGAAAACAATACAATAAATATTTGAATACAAATAAATCTATGACTAGTTCGTTTACAAAGGACACTGTGTCCCATGTCCGTGGTACCAAGATCCCATAAATTCCTAGCAGTTATTTTACCGAGGTCTAAATTGCACGTTTCATTACTTAAGTCTTTTTATTAAATCTATATTTACAAAATATCTTTTAAAAATATTATTTATAATTCGCAAAAATTTTATGAGTTTTTTTTTTCGGGTTTTCTATTAGGTAAGCTGTGGTGCGTTACACCATATTGGATTCATGCATTGAACAAATGAATGACAAGGAAGTTTTCAATGAGTTTTACGTTATCGTCAATACTTTGGCCGCATATAATTTTTATAATTTATTGACGTTTCAAGGTAAGATTTTGGCATCGAGTGTTCCTCTCCGAACATTACAGAGGTGACAGACAAACAGAACACTACACAACATTATGTGCATGAATCCAAGCGCGTTGTACTAATTCCTTTCGTTTAGTAACTATGTGTATTTAAACTAACGCCTACTTGATAATTGAAAGGTGATCTATTTACAAATGAATTGTTAATACTATTTTGGCTAAATGTCACTAATAACCTCTTATACTAGAAATTGTGCCATTTCGTGAAAATTTTTATAATCATACAAAACCAACGAACAAACAGAAAGTAAAAAAAAACATTATAGTACAAAATTCTACCGAATATTATCTACAACTTAGGCTTGAAACTATAATTTTCTTACAATTATTTTGTACAGTATCAATATAATGAGAACAAAGGCCTAACAAATTTATCTTTTAATATTTAAACATTAGACGCGCACAGACACCGGCGGGTAACAGCGCGAGACCTCGACTGCTTCTAAACAATGAGCAAATTCATCCAAATTAACACTTTCAACTACATTTAAAAAGAAGGAATGTGTCTCGCTTGTTACCCGACCGGGCCGCGCACCGCGCATCATGCCGTGTTACGACCGGACGCCGGACGTCCGGCTGTCTGGTGCGACTCCTGCGACTCGCAGCAATGAAGTTACTAACATTAAAACACAGAATATTGATTATTTGCAAGGCACATTCTCTTAAAAATCCTGAATTTCAATTTTTATTCATGTACATTTTCGATGCTCCGAAAACATTGTAAAGACGGCGCGCACGAACTGAACGACTGAAGCGACATCTACTCAGTGTAATGATATGTATATAATCGATTATTATATACCCTGTGTCTCGAAAAATATATCAGAATCCGTGGAAAGTGTATAGACAAACTCAAGAACGGTATAATATCTACACTAAGTACTAAGTTGCTCGACTCGAAGGGAGTATAAGAATGAGATCGGAATGAGATCCTTATTGCTGTGTAGGGAGTGGCGTGCCGGAGCGGCGGTGCTCAGTAGCCGTACCCGGGCCCGGGGTACAGCAGAGCCGCGCCGCCGCCCGCCGGTCAGTGCTGCGCCGCGAACTTCATCCGCTTCTGTTTCTGCCGCTGGTTGCAGAACCACACTCTCACCACGTTCTTCTTCAGGTCCAGCTTCTCCGCAATCGCCGTGATCTTCTCCCCGGAAGGTCGCGGCTGCACCGCGAAGTACGCCTCCAGGCTTCTCTTCTCCGGCGCCGCGATGGAAGTTCTCTTGCGTTTCTTTTCACCAGCTGGAAGCACGCTCGGCGCGTCGGGATCCCGTCTTTTGTTCTTCGCCTGCGCCTCCGCCTCCTCGAGCCACGCCTGCAGGATTGGCTTGAGCGCTATCATATTGTTGTGACTTAGTGTTAGGCTTTCAAAGCGGCAGATGGTGCTCTGTGAAAGGGCACCCACGCCGGGAAGTTTGAGGTTTGCAAGGGCTTTGCCGACGTCAGCTTGCGTTACGCCTAATTTGATTCTTCGTTGCTTGAATCGTTCGGCAAAAGCCTCGAGCTCGCGGGGGTCTGTGTCGGTGTCGGGGTGTAGCGCTGCGGAGGGATGGCCAAGGTGCGCGGGGGGTGCGTGCGCGAGCCCCCCGGCGTGGTGGTGGTGGTTCATCACGTGGTTCATGGCGCCATACCCGTGGAGCTGATGGTGTGGGGGCGCCGCCTCCCCCATGGGCGCTAAGGTGGTCATCGACGATGACGTCAGCGGGTCCAGCATGTCCAGTCCCTCCATGCCATGGTGCCCCATCTGCGGACAGAAGCACTCGTCAGTTCCCTGTCAATATTTTAATGATTAAGAGGATTATGAGGGGCGTCGTCGCCATTATACTTGTCCGCCGTATTAACTTCTGCATTCATGTTAAATCGTACGTTTTATTGTAAATAAAAGGAGGGTGCTCGGCGCAACAATGGTGCTCGGGACGATATGGAAACATAAACAATCATTGTGCAGATTTGCACTCATTCTTTATGAGAGCAAACACTTGTTTTTTTATAGATGGGGGCGAGTGTTGTGACGTTGATTGGGAGTGAGTGTTCAGCCAATATGCTTAAGTTGTTGGCCGGCATTGTAGCCGAAATGAATGTTTGTCGTGTAGCCGTCGCATATGCGCAAGCTATAAATATTTTGCTGCATCCCCTGTTGGGACAAGCGCTTTGATTTTTATGATGAAACTTCTTTTGTTAGACACCTAATCAAATGTTATTGTTTGGTATCCCACTAGACGAGGTACTTTAAAGAAAAATACTATAACATATTTTATTCAGATTTATACTTTAGGTACGTTTCGTGATAAGTGAATTTTTATCAGTTGAAGTTATGAGACAAACTACAATTGATCGATAAACTTAACAAAAAGACAACCAAGAAAAAAATTGCAACATATTACGTTCTTCGAAACAGTGAACAAATAATTACACTTCCGTGCATCAAAACCAACCCAGCAACTTTCTCAATTCGGAACACTTCGAACCCACAATCGAACTGTAGGAAAAAAAATAAAAAGTGCACTATCTATTACAGAGTCTGGCATGTCTGCCAGTCCCGGGGGCACACTAACTCTCTATTAAGGATCCTCACGTTATTGCAAGCTTGCTGCACGTTGTATATATTTTTTACGGTATTTTCTTACTGGCTATGGGATCACTGTTACTTATTTAGTTCGGTTTTCAGGTGTGCTATAAATTATGTCGCGTTTTGAGGATCGGTGGTACGTAATTGGAATTTATTTTGTCTTAATTCAATTATGTGAATGAAAAAAGGAATTTCCCTTACGAATATATATTACGGAGTGTCGTTTGACAGTGAGCTGAAACTACGAGTATGTTTCCACAACGTATTTTGATTGATAGTTAAGTTGTGACAAATGAAAAATTCCGCAAGAAAAGTATGGTGGCAACAGTCAGGAAAACAGAACTTATAACTAATTGATTAACTGCATATTTGATAGTAAATTTTCTACTATGCGTTACTTGATTATAGACATTATACAACAATGCAACTTACTAACTCTCCAAGTCATTCTTGTATTACCATAACCAAAAATGTCGAACACACGAATTTCTTCAAAACCTTTTATTAATTGTTAACTATGGGTTATTAAAATTAATATTTGGACAATGTTAATTAAATTCTAACCACATTAGATTCACAGGTGCACCTTACGCCTATAATTCTACCGTGCTCCCCTCATGTTTGATACACGCGTAGGGGACACGTATGTCATTGCATAGTGATGGGACATGCACGATTTTATCAAATATCGATATATTTTTTTGAATAATATTTATTATATTTATCGATATATCACTAAGGTATCTTATAAGCCGAAATATTTGATTGCAGTCGATGAATATTTTATTTAATTTAAAATTGTTTAAGCCTGCAAAATTGTGTTACGTCCTTTTTTTAATTTATAATTTATATTTCGGAACGTTTGATATATTTGAGCCCGCGAAATAGGTCAATCACTGTTGCTCTTAATTTTAAACTATTACACTATAATCGGAATCTAGAATTTTCTAATACAAAAAAAACAATATCACCATTTTTCAGTTACATATTGTATGAAAACCACGTATTTCAGGCACAAACCTCAGTACATTTCTTCTGACCTATACACAACACGTAACAACGGTTCGTTGTATTTGAGCGAATGCCATAAAAAACTTATAGTTTTCCAGTAGGTCAGGTTGTGACTACGAAAGGTCAGCACAATATTCGTGACCGGCCGAGCAATGTATCAAAAAATCCATGAATGTGGAAGGAACTCTGAGAGTGTAAAAAAATCACATACGTATTCTGTTACGTATATTTTTTTCCAAGTCGGTCGCTTCTAATATTTTTTTTGTGTTTTTATTGATCATACTAATTTCTATTCTATATGCTAATATATAATTTAAAATAAGATCAGAGATTTTTATTAAAAAAAACTACATTTAATTCGACTGTTTGCAATTTAGAATGCCAATTGAAGAAACCAATTGATTTTTTGAGGGAAAAAACCCCTGCGTAAACCGCCATTTTTTTCACAAACATACAACAGAAATACAACAACAAGTTATTATGCCAATTAAGTTCATTCAAAGAAAAGTCTTTATTTAACTGTGAAGTGAACGTCTTTCCCACAATAACTTTGCGCTATTAATAACTAAGTGAACAGAGTCATCTGTTTCATCAACATGAGAATTATTTTAGAACTAACAAAGGTCCTTGAATTTATTTTACTATTATCATTTTGAATGACATTACACTTTATCGTCAACTTTTTTCACTGTCACACTGCTGGGCACAAGCCTCCTCTCACACAGAGTAAGATTGAGCATTAATCACCACCCTTGCTCAATGCCGGTTGGTGATTTCAGACTTAACAGACCAGGTTACCTCGAGATGTTTTCCTTCACGATTATTCAGCAAGAAAACATAAAAAGTACGTACAACCTACCACATCTGTCAGATCTCTTTAATAGATTTTCGTACAGACTTAGAAAAGTTGCATTGGTACTTGCCTGACCTGGAATGGAATCCAAACACTCATACCTGAGAGGCATTATTCTTATTAAAATAATAATCATGTGTGCGAATCAAATGTAGAAACTTTTACTACAAAATCAATTCATTTATTACGTTCTTTTATTTTCTTGCTTGTCATGGTCATGCGACAATATAATTATTTTTATCGACAAATTATAATTAAGTTATTTTTATTTATCGACCAGTTGTCCCTCTCTAGGCAATCGGATTGCAAGTGGGTATTAAATAAATTATATTCCTTTAATAGTGATTTGTGTCGCTACATTATGATTGGGACAAGTGGCCAAATTTGTTTTAAGGGGTGGCCATAAATGCAGCGAGGAATATGGGGCGATATCGATTTAAGTATCAATTACATAGAATGAAGATTCCTGGCCAAACTGCAATGAGTTAAGATGTGGTTTCGTAAATTAGATAAATAAAATTGAAAATTGAGTTTAAAATCTAAATAAAATCCATTAAACGTGTCAACTGAAATTATGAAATGACTATCTACAAGAAGACATTCAAATTATAATTGTTACATTAAATTCATCATTAGTAATATACAAATGTTATTACAACATCGTTCTATTCTAAAACTATCACTTTGTCTGTTTGTTCTATTGCATTTCACATAACATCTAAATCGAATCCTAACAGTAAAAAACTTCATGGCCACACCGTGACCATTTCCCACCCTATCAGTTGATACACACTCAATAGCCTTCAACCTTATGCTCACAAAAATAAAGTCGAAAATCCCTTGACACTATCTAACTTCAATCAACAACCCTTATTGCTGTGGTAATAAGGTACAATTTCGCGTGACAAAACTGAATTACGATTGAATTGTGTTTTGACTGGTACCCCGTGGTTGGATCTTGTTGTTATGGTATATATTTGGTCATAGACTGCGAGAATGGGTGGGAAGAGGAATAATCAGAACTATTTGAAGGTTTGTCATATACAGGCGTAGAATAGTGTTGGTTTCATGTATACTTATGGTGTATTTTGAGTAAGTTTTACAATACTTTGGACTTTTGCGGCATTTTGCAGTGCAGTTATATTTTTTCTTTCGATTTTATTGATGTAAAAAATATGCAATTTCAATGTAATGGTCCTAAGAATCACGTCTCTACCATAATAAAAAGAGAAAGTTGCTTCCAAGTCTGTCTGTCCATATATGTATATGCAAACGTAAGTTTTTTTTTATTAATATCTCTTTGTTAATTAAGATAATGTTTATATTACTATTGTAAATAAAAAGCAAGTTGAAAACGAAAATGACGTTTTCAGGTGTCTCAAATCCGTTAAGCAGGTATGCCAAGAAGGCATGGCATTGCAAAGCAAACGCTAACGTTGACTATTTGTGATCAGATTTAGTAATTACTAGCTTCTGCCAGCGACTTCGTTCGCGGATCATGTCGCTAATGCCAGCGACAACGAGTCGTCATAATGAAAGAGATTTCCCTTCACTGCTCCGCTCCTATTGATTGTAGCGTGATGAAAAGTATACTATAACCTGCTCAGGAGTATGAATAATAATTGTACCAAGTTTTGTTAAAATACGTCGAGTAGTTTTTGTTTCTATAACGGTAATACAGACAGACAGACAGACAAAAATTGTNACAAGTTATTATGCCAATTAAGTTCATTCAAAGAAAAGTCTTTATTTAACTGTGAAGTGAACGTCTTTCCCACAATAACTTTGCGCTATTAATAACTAAGTGAACAGAGTCATCTGTTTCATCAACATGAGAATTATTTTAGAACTAACAAAGGTCCTTGAATTTATTTTACTATTATCATTTTGAATGACATTACACTTTATCGTCAACTTTTTTCACTGTCACACTGCTGGGCACAAGCCTCCTCTCACACAGAGTAAGATTGAGCATTAATCACCACCCTTGCTCAATGCCGGTTGGTGATTTCAGACTTAACAGACCAGGTTACCTCGAGATGTTTTCCTTCACGATTATTCAGCAAGAAAACATAAAAAGTACGTACAACCTACCACATCTGTCAGATCTCTTTAATAGATTTTCGTACAGACTTAGAAAAGTTGCATTGGTACTTGCCTGACCTGGAATGGAATCCAAACACTCATACCTGAGAGGCATTATTCTTATTAAAATAATAATCATGTGTGCGAATCAAATGTAGAAACTTTTACTACAAAATCAATTCATTTATTACGTTCTTTTATTTTCTTGCTTGTCATGGTCATGCGACAATATAATTATTTTTATCGACAAATTATAATTAAGTTATTTTTATTTATCGACCAGTTGTCCCTCTCTAGGCAATCGGATTGCAAGTGGGTATTAAATAAATTATATTCCTTTAATAGTGATTTGTGTCGCTACATTATGATTGGGACAAGTGGCCAAATTTGTTTTAAGGGGTGGCCATAAATGCAGCGAGGAATATGGGGCGATATCGATTTAAGTATCAATTACATAGAATGAAGATTCCTGGCCAAACTGCAATGAGTTAAGATGTGGTTTCGTAAATTAGATAAATAAAATTGAAAATTGAGTTTAAAATCTAAATAAAATCCATTAAACGTGTCAACTGAAATTATGAAATGACTATCTACAAGAAGACATTCAAATTATAATTGTTACATTAAATTCATCATTAGTAATATACAAATGTTATTACAACATCGTTCTATTCTAAAACTATCACTTTGTCTGTTTGTTCTATTGCATTTCACATAACATCTAAATCGAATCCTAACAGTAAAAAACTTCATGGCCACACCGTGACCATTTCCCACCCTATCAGTTGATACACACTCAATAGCCTTCAACCTTATGCTCACAAAAATAAAGTCGAAAATCCCTTGACACTATCTAACTTCAATCAACAACCCTTATTGCTGTGGTAATAAGGTACAATTTCGCGTGACAAAACTGAATTACGATTGAATTGTGTTTTGACTGGTACCCCGTGGTTGGATCTTGTTGTTATGGTATATATTTGGTCATAGACTGCGAGAATGGGTGGGAAGAGGAATAATCAGAACTATTTGAAGGTTTGTCATATACAGGCGTAGAATAGTGTTGGTTTCATGTATACTTATGGTGTATTTTGAGTAAGTTTTACAATACTTTGGACTTTTGCGGCATTTTGCAGTGCAGTTATATTTTTTCTTTCGATTTTATTGATGTAAAAAATATGCAATTTCAATGTAATGGTCCTAAGAATCACGTCTCTACCATAATAAAAAGAGAAAGTTGCTTCCAAGTCTGTCTGTCCATATATGTATATGCAAACGTAAGTTTTTTTTTATTAATATCTCTTTGTTAATTAAGATAATGTTTATATTACTATTGTAAATAAAAAGCAAGTTGAAAACGAAAATGACGTTTTCAGGTGTCTCAAATCCGTTAAGCAGGTATGCCAAGAAGGCATGGCATTGCAAAGCAAACGCTAACGTTGACTATTTGTGATCAGATTTAGTAATTACTAGCTTCTGCCAGCGACTTCGTTCGCGGATCATGTCGCTAATGCCAGCGACAACGAGTCGTCATAATGAAAGAGATTTCCCTTCACTGCTCCGCTCCTATTGATTGTAGCGTGATGAAAAGTATACTATAACCTGCTCAGGAGTATGAATAATAATTGTACCAAGTTTTGTTAAAATACGTCGAGTAGTTTTTGTTTCTATAACGGTAATACAGACAGACAGACAGACAAAAATTGTACTGATTGCATTTTTGGCATCAGTATTGCGTAAATGGAGCCAAACTTAAGGAGCTAGCGCGTATACGGCATAAAATACGTTACCGTTTACACAGTGCGCAATCCGGCAACATTTTTGGTAACTTTGAAAACACCATAATAGTCCTTAAGTCTGCCTCCAGTTCATAAGCTTCTTGACGCAGCACTTTGTCATGCCACTATAAACCGACTTAAGTAAACTACGCGACTACGTCACCTAATGGAGCCTAACTTCTAGTATTTAAGTCGCTGGCCTTCTGCTAACGGTTTTATAAGTGTTGCCCTTCACAAGGCAATGTTTACAGAACTATTAAACGTCATCAATAATGGTAGTTTTTGTTTTAGTCTTTGGTGCAAGTTCTGTACGAAAAGGTGATAAGTATATTTATGTTTGTTTTCTTGGTGGTACTTTAGAGGCTGACAAATGAATGGGTCTATTGACCGTAAGGTTAAGCAACGCTTGGTGCAGTCAGTGCCTGGATGGGTGATCATCTGTGTCATGACGAAGTCTTCCGTGTTTATTTCTGAAGGCTCTCTACGTGGGCTAACGGCTGTCATTGATACGGGGAGTAAGTCTGACAACCAATCTTACTCAGGTAACTATGTTGAACCTTCCAGATTTAAGTACCTAACCTGGTGGAAATAAGAAGCGGATACCAAGCACTTAGCAATGCTATATGACGCACTCCATAAAACGTCAAAAAAGCGAGACATTATTTTGATATTGTTTATTGAATATCGCCATAATATTTTTCGTTCACAAAAACCAAAGCAGTCAATTTCATAGCAAAAATAAAAAACGAAAAATATTTCGTTTACATTTTATTTTCATACTGAAAGTTATTAACATCACGAATTTAATACTAGAGCCTTTAATCTCCACCTCTACGGCGCACCAAAATTCACAAAAACTAAAGACTTTATTTTCATAATTGAAATGACGGACGCATCTACCTCAGCTGCATGAAACACGTGCATTTTTAACGGGCAATAATAACAAAAAAATATATACGAGTACCAAAGAAGTTTCAAAATAAAAAAACAGCCAACATTTTCATGGAACTCTGTAATTTAACGTAAAAAAAAAACAATAACAGCCAGTAGGTACTCCCGGTTTACCCTAAGCAATAAACCCTTCACATTACACGCTCGATTTTTAAACAAAAGTAGAAAAAACTGTCATGTGAGTCCCTTGTGGCCGCAGCGACAATTGCGCACTAAAATGCTGAAGTTACCCTCGTATTGTTTACCCTTTGTACAAGTTGTTTAAGTTCCAACGTTTGTTGCACGAATAGGGTTATCCTCAAACTACCTTGGAGGGTAAGCTGGGTGAAAAGTCCTTTTTTCTAAATACGTTTTGAATAGAACGTAATATAACAGGTACGGCTTAGTTGAAAAAATCAACAAAATAAATAAAATTTTAGTGAATTCTACTTTCTGAAAAGCTGTGCTAAAAAATCAATAGAATCAAGAATTCTTTTCTTCTACTTCAATATTGATTTCAAATAACTACTAAAACATTGGCCCATGGAAGCGTAGTTAAGTTGTCAAATGAAACAAGAAATCAGACATCAAAAAGGCAACTTACATGATTCATATACATGTAAAATAACAGGTCGGGCCAATCGATCCAATAGTACATTGGCGGGAGTAGTAGCCAAGCCATCGTCTACAGGGTAACTGAAAGAAACTAGCCGTCACAGTCATTAGAACTGCACACCTACTATATATAAATAGACCTAATAAACATCGTATCAGCCCCCGACACAAAATACACCTAAATGCACTGGACTTTAGGTTTAGTTTCGCACACAACAATCAAGGAAATACATTTCTTTTTGTCCATTCTTTTGATAAACAAATCGAAGAAGTTAGTAGGCACGGCCTACGTTTGACGGAGGTATGTATTTACTGAACATCACACCACGCCTAATATATTTTCCCAATGAATATTTAAATAAAATTGCACTGTACGCTAAACTACAGGAACTTAGAAAGCTATAATTAGTAACAAGCGATCAATACAGGTTCTAATAACTACCTTCTAACTCTTCCGTATCTACGTGATTTGACCATGTATTCGCAAAAAAAATAATCAAGTATATCATAACCAAAATATATTGCCAACTTATTACATTATTCTAGTTCTAAAGAAACTATGGAATCAACATCCTACCTTCTGTTGGTGGTGGATTCCTACCAAATATTTGAATAATCAATCATGATCGGAAGATTTCTGTAACCTGAACTATACCTTGTCAATCAATTTTCCTCAAGAATCACGAACTATACTTTGAATAGAATATAATATTCTTTATTTGTACACCATCAGGACAAAACAGTACAGGACAATATAAACAAATATGATGATGACAAAAGGCGGTCTTATCGCTAATAAAAAGCAATCTCTTCCAGACAACCTTTGGATGGAATTAGATTTAGAAGATGGTGCATGATGTCATTGTTTTTAAAGAAAAGTTAAGTTGCTCGTCAAAAAATTGAATGCAATTATATCATTCAACCATTGAAAGTCACGAATCCGAGACAAAGAACATTATAAATCATTTACAACGGGCAAACCAAACCCAATTTTAAACCAACGCCCATACAACTAGTTGCTGCTACTTTACAAGCTACCAACTACCCCAAACAACTACATTTACAGATTAGAGACATGTAGGGAACCCCAAACTGCTTGCGTTTGGGTTCCGTGGGCAATAAAGAAGGCATTACGTGGGATACGACCCTCCTTGAGGGCTGAAGGGGCCAAAGAAAAATTGCAAATACATTCGGACCCAAAGCTTTATCATGTGGAGACTAAATAATTTATCTTGTTACATTGTATTTGAAGTGTCGATGTTTCAATTAAATTACTAATTGCGGTGGCGAATTGAATGATAAATGAGTAAAGGTGTTGGGTGAAGCGTAATATATTTATTTTACAATATTTTCGGTAATTGGTGGTGATTTTAATGTAACTAATGTTAGGAGTTTGTCACCTATTTTTCCCATCACACAAACAAGATTTTGTAGGTTCATTTTTGTAGGAAACAATTGAAACTCGCACGAAATAGATCCAGGATTACAATATTTTGAGTGTTCTCACTAGAACAATAATTTCAAATAGAACGCAAGTCTTTACAAAAGTAAAAAAAAAAAAAAAACCGGCCAAGTGCGAGTCGGACTCGCGCACGAAGGGTTCCGTTCCATTATCTATGAAAAATAAACGAACCTACTACCTCCAATTAGCCAAAACACGAACATTTCTCGGCAACAAAAAATAACTTTGTTTTTCATACAAATATATGAAAAACAAAGTTACAATTTGCGGTTACTGAAAAAGTGCTATAACTCAAAAACTACTGACTGTATTTCGTTCAAACCAATTTTGGTTGATAGTTTTTATTAAGATCTATAACATATATTTTTTTTAGATTTTTCACTTTGGTAGTTTAGAAATTACAGGGGGGGGGACACATTTTAGCACTTTGAAAGTGTATTACTCTGAAATGATTGACTTTGAGAAAAAATGGATTTAGAAACCTCAATATCATTTTTAAAGACCTATCTATAGACACCCCACAAGTATAGGTCAGATGAAAAAAAAAATTTTTAGATTCAGTTCCATGTATGGGGAGCCCCCCTCTAATATTATTATTTTTTTATTTTTGCATAAGAATCGTAAAGCGGTTAACATAATACATCTACCTACCGAGTTTGAATGGTGTAGTCTTAATAGTTTCGGAATAAACTGGCTGTGACATACGGACAGACAGACAGACAGACAGACAGACAGACAGACAGACAGACAGACAGACAGACAGACAGACAGACAGACAGACAGACAGACAGACAGACAGACAGACAGACAGACAGACAGACAGACAGACAGACAGACAGACAGACAGACAGACAGACAGACAGACAGACAGACAGACAGACAGACAGACAGACAGACAGACAGACAGACAGACAGACAGACAGACAGACAGACAGACAGACAGACAGACAGACAGACAGACAGACAGACAGACAGACAGACAGACAGACAGACAGACAGACAGACAGACAGACAGACAGACAGACAGACAGACAGACAGACAGACAGACAGACAGACAGACAGACAGACAGACAGACAGACAGACAGACAGACAGACAGACAGACAGACAGACAGACAGACAGACAGACAGACAGACAGACAGACAGACAGACAGACAGACAGACAGACAGACAGACAGACAGACAGACAGACAGACAGACAGACAGACAGACAGACAGACAGACAGACAGACAGACAGACAGACAGACAGACAGACAGACAGACAGACAGACAGACAGACAGACAGACAGACAGACAGACAGACAGACAGACAGACAGACAGACAGACAGACAGACAGACAGACAGACAGACAGACAGACAGACAGACAGACAGACAGACAGACAGACAGACAGACAGACAGACAGACAGACAGACAGACAGACAGACAGACAGACAGACAGACAGACAGACAGACAGACAGACAGACAGACAGACAGACAGACAGACAGACAGACAGACAGACAGACAGACAGACAGACAGACAGACAGACAGACAGACAGACAGACAGACAGACAGACAGACAGACAGACAGACAGACAGACAGACAGACAGACAGACAGACAGACAGACAGACAGACAGACAGACAGACAGACAGACAGACAGACAGACAGACAGACAGACAGACAGACAGACAGACAGACAGACAGACAGACAGACAGACAGACAGACAGACAGACAGACAGACAGACAGACAGACAGACAGACAGACAGACAGACAGACAGACAGACAGACAGACAGACAGACAGACAGACAGACAGACAGACAGACAGACAGACAGACAGACAGACAGACAGACAGACAGACAGACAGACAGACAGACAGACAGACAGACAGACAGACAGACAGACAGACAGACAGACAGACAGACAGACAGACAGACAGACAGACAGACAGACAGACAGACAGACAGACAGACAGACAGACAGACAGACAGACAGACAGACAGACAGACAGACAGACAGACAGACAGACAGACAGACAGACAGACAGACAGACAGACAGACAGACAGACAGACAGACAGACAGACAGACAGACAGACAGACAGACAGACAGACAGACAGACAGACAGACAGACAGACAGACAGACAGACAGACAGACAGACAGACAGACATGACGAATCTATAAGGGTTCCGTTTTTTGCCACTCGGCTACGGAACCCTAAAAAACCGCCCACTTTAAAATGCTTATTTTATTCAACAGAAAAGATCAGTAAATAATTTATGAGGTCAACTTATTATTTTTTCTTCAAGCATTCACTAAAAGATATTACCATCTTTATCCACGTGTATTTATTTGGAAATTCACGAGTTTAGTGTGTAAATGCCGTAGTTATCATTAAATCTTTATCTTACATCACGTATTAGAATATATCTGCTTTGCAATGCTTTCCTTTGAGAACAAAATTCCGTACTCCTAGAACCTAATTTTGCAATTTCATCTTCTAATAGAAATAAATGTCACTAAATATATCTATGAAAATCAAATTATCTCAGGCACCACTATTGACTTTCCCGCAATAATCAATGAAAATTGACATATTAACTGCAATCATTCTAGAACTATCCTCATAATACGTACCCTAGCAATTTTGTGTGCCATTACAGCAAGTACTGCATGGTATTAGTTCATTTTTATAGTGGGAGGCACATATTTCTTGCGTCTCGGCCCCTTTCGGTCCCTGAGGAGCGAGACCCCATAGGCTCGAAGATTTGGTACACGCATACAGAAATGCATTTGTTATTATTATTTATGTTGTTGTCTTTTTGGGTAAATTACCTTGCTATGGTGGCTCTTGTTCTAGTCTGTTCGCGAGGGATATAGGTCTGTAAGTTTTCTACTATCTTTGTCTTCTGAAGTATTAATGAAGATGCAAAGATTAGATGGTCTTAATTTTGTAATAATTCTTCTGCACTTATTGAGTTACCATCATTTTTAAATTGGGCATGACTCAGAATTGTTCATTCTTTTCCCGTACCATCGGGTTTCATCTCATTATTAACCTCCTTTCAAAATTTAGAACACACCTGGACCTACTTTATCGGATACTTTATGTGCTTTAAGAAAGTATACAGCCAAAAATGTACTGTAGGCACTTTAAAATGAAAGAATATGTTACCATTGATAGCCCTGGTCTTAAAATATGATGCATATTGCCAAATCAAGAAGGTTGCAAGGGTGTTTTATGAAGGGCACGCAGGCGAGGAGCGGTTGAATTTGCGAACAATTTTATGGACTTTATGATATCGCCTTAGTTTTATTGATGTTAAACTCAATTTTGTATGATATGTATGGATTTTGCTGTAAGGAGTTATGATGCAGAGGGGTGCGTAACTTGTAAAGGAGAAATAAGTTTTATGTGTTTCGTATTTCTTTTAGTGGTACTCTCGAAGTATTGTCTAAAATGTTATATTTTATTGTCATCATAAACATTGGCTAATCCATCATAATTATTTATTATTGTACAAAATTCTTCTTTTTATTGACGTATTTCATCATGACTTGTCTTATTTCTATGCTTTTGGTGATCACAAACTATAAACTTGAGGAGGCGACCAACTCTCTTCACGCCTCTTTCGTTTTCTATCCCATTGTCACGTATCCAATACAACATCAATACCACTAAGAATCCGATCTTCCAACACAATCAACAGTTTTAATTTAAATTGAAGACGAAATTACTGTATTTCAGTCCTAGCTAGTAGGTATACTCATTCACATTGCACATTGATTGGGTCATTTGATGATTTCCCAACACAAAAACACCATCAGGCGAAGTTGAGGAAACAGAAGCTGAGATATGACTAAGAAGCATTTAGAATCTTACCTGATGTGGTCTAGCATTATGTGGTGAAGGTCCCCCCACTCCATGATGGTAGACCATGTCGTGTTTGAGCTGCGGCAGTGGGGGGCCTGGCTGTGGCCCACTTTGGTGCTTGCTGATGTCCACGGCCGCAAGCGCCTCAGCCCTGCTCAGTAGACCATCGTTCAGACCCCCAAATAGATCGCCCTGGACAAAGGAGGTTCCACATTGAGACTGGCTGATAGACTTTTGAATTTGTTCATTTAAAAAAATGGTATATTTATATTTTTGGAGTACCTATGTCTAGATTTAGCTCCCTTTTGTTTTCAAATACTTGGCATTTCCGCTCTATTTACATGCCTAATATTAATATTAGGTACACATTACATGACATTGAGGATAAGATTTTACGAAGAAATAATTGGAATATAAGCTGCAGTATATGTATAAAAGTCATGCTGGTGAATTTTTCAGATAGGCTTCATGACAATTTGAATAATTCACGAACCACTTAAGCTAGGAAACTACTATAGAACTAAAATTAGAAGATTAAACTTTATTTCTAAGAAAATGCCTTTGGATTCCAATCGTTTAGATCCACTTAGTGGCATCAATCTGTCATGCACACTACTTAGGTTGAAGTTCACTGACAACATAAATACTTCTGTTTGACTTTGAAAAGCTTAAACGTGAAATTTTTAATAAACAGTTTTAAGTAAATTGACGACTTTTATGTTGTCAATGACCTTGGGTATTAGGGGCTAGACAAGGCTAGGCGAAGCTGAGATTATTCCGTACCGTATTTTAAGTAAATATTTAATAGTAGACTGGTATCTGCTACTCGTTTTACACTATTACTACACATTATTAGATGAATTACGCAAGCAAAATCATAAAGAACCTCCTCCTTTTTTGAAGTCGGTTAAATATGTAATTTATGAATTGTTATTTTTTCACGAACTCAGTTGACATTTCAATAATTTCAACAACTGATTACCGAAAACATATTTTTTAATTAGCTGAAGTCAAATTGAACAACACAACTTCATGCATAGCAACAATTATAATTTAAAAGACTAAATTATTAAAATTCTAGAACATACCAAAAAGACCCGGATAATTACATTACGCGGAAAATTAATTTCTTGACGGGATGACAAAAATTAGCACATGACACGGCGCCGGGGCTCCGCCTACACTAATTTGGGACGCAATATGTGGCGTTCATAAATAAATAAAATACAACTACCCAAGGAGGCCGCGGACAGGGCTTTTCCCGGATTATTTTAAATAATTTATGAGAAATTCGGACCCATGACTTACTCCGACTTGTTATTTGAAGTTGCGTTTACATGTACCCGAAGCCCGGACTTCAAATTCGATTGGTCAACATAATTGATATTTGTTGAATACAGACGCTGTTTTGCAGTATTTAATGGTTTGATGATTGCAAATAATGCGTTTACATAACTAAGGAGGTTTCATTTTTTAATTATTTTTGTTCTTTATTAAACTTTTTTTGAAATGAAAATAATTCATAGGCTACTTTATCCAGGTGCGTGAATTTCCTCAGGACATAGGTGAAACCGCGGTTGAACATTCACAGTTGACGAGCTACATCTTATTTGAACAGCAATAAAAAAGGTACTAAGGAACGAGTTGAAACCTAAACCTACTAAAAACAGTTCTAGAACTCGAGCCAATTTTCCTTAAAACCATTTAACATTAAAAGTCTGCCGTCCATTCCATAAGTCAAGTGCAAATGTCTGCTTAGAGTCCCGATAGATGCCCGATCCGCAGGCTGACTTCCAAACAGGCAGTTTTATGGAGCCCGACCTCTTAAAGCCTGGTTCTCCGGCTTGGCAATGCCGTTTGGCAATGCCAGCACGTTTGTTGCCAGTGGCAAGCACGTTTGCTAGTTTTATTTGGCAAACCCCCGGTGATTTTGTTTGCATTGGAATTTTGTGGGCTTAAATCGATTCGGTCGATCCGCCGGGTTTTGACGCGATAATGGAAGTTGGAGGGTGGGTTTTGAGAATAAAGAGATTGAACAATTGACTTGCGCGTGGGTCTGCGTGGATAGTTTATCCTGAAAGTACGTAATTCATTTAATAAAGATTTTTTTTTTCAATTTTAAAGGTTAACTTGTCGATATGTTACATGTTTTTTTTATAACCGAGCCGTTTTCGCAATTTCAGCCTGAAAAAATGAAATTAAAGCACTTTTATGCAGAAACTCACATTTTGTACGAAATTTCCACGAAATGCCATAAAAAATGTATTAACCCTCAAAAGTGAAGTGTCCGAAATTCGACATCGAAAATATAATCCGGAGCAATTGAGCGTGGGAATAGAAGGTTGTTCGCATGCCCTCACTGAAGCCATTATTTCGCATAACCCCTCATTGTAATTGCTAACAAGTGCCCATTTGATATACGAAACGTCGAGTAATTTGTCGCCGGGTGCCGCCGACTGTGGAAGGGTTAGGTGTCAGGGATTAAGCTTTATATTTATTAGAATTGCACCTACGGCTTTTGATGCTACTCATGTTTTGATAATTATTCATCACTGAAATCTCCCCACTTTGAACTTAATATCACTTTATATCTTTAGCAAACTTATGCAAAACGTAATTTAGTAATTCAAGGCATTCTCTTACAAGGACACCTAGCTAAGAAAACCAAATGTTTTGAAGTACACGATTACAATTCGAACTACCAAACAATCGAAAACAATCGAAATCGAAACCATGCGCAAATAATTCGTCGACATAGTAAAACTAAGTAGACAAATCGAACGGATACACAATATCGTCGCCCAGCAGTGAAAACCACGTAAGTGCTTATAACAAAATTTTACAGGAGGAAGAAAAAACTGTCTACTGAAAAAAAATGTATGAGTGGGGAAGATATTACCTTTTGTTTTTTTTTAGATTTTATGCACTCCTTAGGTACGTATCACATGGTTTCTATATCGTGTGCCTAAATAAGTTTGACGTGACTTACAAGGTTTTCATCACAACTTAATATTTTTTTGAAAGATTATGTAAGGTTTTCAAATTTAAAACAATGTACAGTTTTGGGAATCAGTTTGTATTTTCTTGCCATGTTTACAAAAAAACAATAATATTACGAAAGGGAACAATAAGACACACCATAAAATTTAAATTTAAAGGCGTTATAAAAGAAAAAACTTCTTCCAAAAGTATTCATTCAAAGTGAAAACCTCGTAAAGGTTCATACCAGATTATCTATAATTGGTATGATGGCAGTGAAAAACCTATCACCCAGTTTACAAGCTTTTCATATGTATAATACAACGAGTACGAGGTTAGCAATAAATTTTTACAAAATCGTTAGAAATAGTAGTCAATTCTTTATAAAACTTATTAAATCATAAAGAGTACTTTTCGATGCATTTTGACACTTTACAACACAAATTGGGCATTTTGTACACACTTTCTTCAATTTTTAATCCTGAACAACGCTAGTATCAACCGCACTGGCGAGTTTCTCAGACGAAAATGGCGGATCCTATTTTGATACAAGGTTCTCATAGCACGTCATAGACGGCGCTAGGAGTATCTGATTCGAAAGTTTGCTAGAGTAATCTGTGCTTACCGATGTTACCAATCCAAAGAAAAAATAAAAAAAAAATTGAGGAAATGAGACATCCGAGGTTTTCACTGCTGGGCGACGATATGTCAAATTCGACCCAATTGTTGCCAAAAAAAAACGAAGCTATTCAAATAAACCCGAAGATTTATTAAAAGCTCTGTTGTATCGCTAACAGCTGATGTGAAACAAGAATATTTTGCATCCCCGTTTCAGCTTCGCTAAAAATAGGTACCTACTCATCCACCGTGCATCGTTAAAATTGGAAATTGTAGGCTTAGCCAGCGCACTCCAACATTACATTAATTCAAGTTATTTTAATGAAGCAAAAGTGTTGTTTAATGCTAAAAGTACTTTGTGTCATTCTCGACAGCGATCAAGCTTTCAATTAAAATAAATACTACGTGTGAACGAGTATTTTCAATTTGCAGTCATTGATATCGAATTAGTTATTTATGTGAACGTTTGTGTCACTTTCGCTGCACTGACGGGTTAATAGATGGTAGCGTTAACACTATGGATGTTACAGAAGATTGACGTATCTATGGTTTTGGTTAATACTTTAATTTAGTTATAACTTAAGTTTAGTCAATTGGCCAAGTTAGATCTTTTTAGGGTTCGCTGTCCGTCTATCCGTCCGTCTGTAATCAGACTGTAACTCAAGAATCGTGATAGCTAGATTCATAGATGATATATTTTTGTTGCCGTTACAGTTGACAACAAATAAAGACTAGTGTAAAATACACATTGCTCTCCCACAAAATAAATGTGTTTTTTTACAGATAATGGTAACGATCCCTCTGTGCGTGATTCCGACTCGCACTTTTATAAAACGTAAAAAAACTCTATAAATAGAAGAAGTTTATTTAATTTAAATTATATTTAAATACCAAGCTGCGTAATAGAAAATAAACCGATGAACTACAGTTAATCAATTAGATATAGCATTCAGAGGGGAGTGATCAGGGATCCGGCGTAATTCAATTGTGCATTCGGATCCCTTGTCAAGCAACAATTATCAGTGTCATCCTAGAAACAGCAATATTTTCATTGTACCTACAAAATGAGGGACGCTCTAATTCTTATTATGAATTGTAATTTGTATTTTTTTTACTGGCAATACGACCCCGCAATTTTTGGAAAGAAGAATAGAGGGTATTTTTTGTATTCTATATTTAAACTGGTGGTTATAATAAAAAAAGTATTTTTTTTTTAAATGCAATCGTTGAGTGTAATACTGATGAGTTTTAATTGGATGAGGGTTCTTAGTTGCACATGATTAATTTATGACCGGTCTAGGCTGTTGACATATAAAAGTTTTCCGACATTTGCTATTTCCAAACAGGCTCCAAAAAAATCTATTTAAACATACCCCTTCTTAGCAGTCTCCTAAGTAGACAAAGATAGTTTCATTATTGATATTATTGCAAAATATCCTACTAATAATAAATATAAATGCGAAAGCTTGTGAGAATATGTATTGATGTTTGTTACTCTTTCACGCAAATACTACTGGACGGATTTTGACGAAATTAGGCAGTAATATAGCTTATTTATATATCAGAATAATAGATACTACTACTCTTTATACGGGTACGGTAAGTAGTTCCCTCGGGTAGCGAATGAAACCGCTGGCAGAAGCTAGTGTTTTTATAAAATCATTTTTCCCAAAATTCTTTATTCATTCCAAAAATAATTACAAAACAACGAATCCTACTACAAAGCCTTTATACTCCACCAAAACTTATCACTAGAAGCTTAAAGCATTAGTCCCGGTTTAATCCTCGCTATTATTACTCATCAGCCGAGCGTTTTAGGGTTAAGAGGCGGCATGATCCCGACTGACTGTATCAAATGTCACAGAGATATGGGGACTGGTCGATTAGACCGCCCGTGGAAAGGCGATGATAAAAGTGGTTTGGAATGCGAATTTCAGATGTTTGGCGAACGACAAATGGAGTGTAGTACCTTTGCTTTTTTAAGGCAAACTTTTTGTAGGCATCTGTTGTATTTCTTTTTTCTTTTTTACTAAGCTTTTTGTATTGTGATTAAACTTTGAATTTATGCAAAAATGTCTGAATAATCATCTGATGGCATGTTAATAAATAGAAACTTTAGCTAAATATTTTATTCTGCACGATGGTTAGGGTAACCTACTGTAATATTATGGAATGCAAAGAAATATATGAATATGATTAAATAAGTTCTTTTTAAAGTAAACCTATATTATGTACTTAAGTACAAAAATTTGTCATTAGCTACACTTATTATAATACAAATACAAATCAACTTCTCGTTCATATTCAAATAATCGTTAAACAAATTGCCGGCAGCACTTTAGTCGGCGAGTGTACCGTCGTTGCGACCGGGATTATGCGTTGTGCACTTAGACTTGCAATTATAGGGGAGTTTCCGAGGGTAGACAGACTCTTCGTGTACATACAAATTATTTTCATAATTATAATTTACTATTTGCATTTTCTATTGAATTTTATTTTCAAAATATTGTGGTAGTTATTTTTTTTTCTCTTTTTTTCTTTTGAAAGTGTTAGAATGGCCAAACGAGCGTAATTTTTTGAGTCGTGAGTCGCAGAATTTCGGTCGCAGAAAATCGTTACAAACAAAAAAGACAACTCATTTTGCGTTGCCGTGTAAATCAAATAGGACTTTTGTATGAAACCGAATGTAGCAGATTTTCTGCGACCGAAATTCTACTACTCACAACTCACAAAATTACGCTCATTTGGCCTCAGCCTTACTGTATAGGGTCATACCTATCAATAACTAACTTAAACATTAGAAAAGAAAACTATAGGTATGCATACTTATTTACAAAAACTATTATTTTGATGATTTTTAAAACTAATAGTAGCGAAATTAAAATCGAAACTAGAGATTTTTTTTTCTATTTGTTCTATTTGTCCAAGGTAAATAAAGATTTATTTAAACATTGGTTTAATATTCGTGGTTGAAAAAAATTGAAAATATGTTAGTTTAACCTTTAGTTTTTAATTTACCAAAAGCATAATCCATTAAAATTAAATGCACTTCGCCCTTCACCTAAAGGTAACACAGCCGCGAAAGACCTTAATTAACTCGTCAAAAATTATTTTCTACCTAATACCTAAGAAATTAAGGTCTACATTTAATTAAATGTCAGTTTTCAGGCAATTCTGAGAATCATTACAAAACTCATGCTGATTTCTATAGCCTTCATATGGCATATCACGATATATATTGGGCTCTATTTATTTTTAACACGTTCTTAGAAAACGTATAAGAATCATTATTTGTTATCTTTACTCATATGTAAAGAGAAAAGATTTGTTTGTTTGTTTGTAACGAATTAACTCTGGATCTTCTAAACCGATTTGAATAATTCTTTCGCCGTTAGGAAGCTGCGTTCTTTGCGCTGAACATGGCCTATTTTTTATCCGGGTACAGGAAGAAGTTTCTCCGGAACGCGGGTGAAACCGCGTAGAACGGCAAGTATATAATGACAATAAATTGATTAAAGATTATTTGTATATTATCAGACCATTTTCAGACCACAGAAGCGTTGATGGGAAGTTTTAGACACTTCCTCGCTGAATGGCCGCAAGACACTTAAAGTGTAGCCTAAGATCCATAGCATATTCTATGGGTTTCATACTTTCGATTGGTAAAGAATTTGTCTAAAATCAAACCGGTGAAATATTTAAAAATACATTTTATTTTTTCAATAATTAAATAATCTTATTCTGGACTGAATTTTTAGGCAACTCATACGCAATATACCTGCTTATTGAGATACTAAATTAAATATAAAATACGTTTGATTATTAAATAAACAGCTCGGTTCTTCGTAACAAAATGTTTTTACTTGCATTTTTGGGGCTATCTTATGTAATTTTGACACTCGAAAATTGCTGCTTTTCGACCTACTTTGAATAAATGCTTTTTCATTTTGATTTTATGTTTAATATAAAATAGAAACAAAAAGTAAGTATTCATTACACAAACACGCCTTCACATTTAGAAGTATGTCACGTAATTGGTACTAATTGTACTGAATTCAATATTACACTTCAAGGAACCGATTTCAAAGGGACTTACCTACGTACGAGTGACGTCATAACTGTCACTAGGACGCCAAATTAATCAACTATCTCTAAAACAAAATTAAGTTTAAGTCACACTAGTACTACGGAAGAGTTGGGCAAAAAATCTATATAAACAAGAAATGATACAGAGTACATGATACAAGATATCTGCGGAAAAATTAAATCGCTTAGCGAAATAACAAAAAATATAATTAAAAAATAAATTAAACATCTTTGGCCAAAGATGAACGCAAGCTTATTCGCGTGGCATGTCACAGTTAAATCTTGAAATCAGTCTATATAAAAAATGTCAAAATTTGGGGAAGCTTAAGATTCTGAACTTACGTTGTGTCTTGGTGACCACGAGTTGCACATCAACGATGCATCTTCCAATATCCGACTCTGCAAAGAAAAATCTTGGTTCTTTTACTATCACAGGTTTTTGCATGCATCTTTTATAGTTTAAGTAGCAAAGGCCATGATGAAAACTTTAAACGATAGATTATAAATACATGCAGTTTTTGTTTCTATCTTAAATACGTTTCAAAAAATTTGTATTTTTTGGGTCGATTAAAATAAAAATCAAAATTATACGATTGTTTGTTAGAATTACAAAAGTTTCACTATCTTCTGAAACTGCTATAAATAACGTGTATATTAGTAATAATTTTACATTATTCTTTATTATAATCCACATAAATGAACTTAAAACTCTACTTCAAAAACTGAAACTTTTATGAAGGGTTGTCACTGCGTACTCTTTGCAACCGAGCACCCTAAGAGTGCGCACGGGACGAGTATTATGTTTGAGACTATTTAAAATTATTTGAGACCGGTTACCTTAGATTAAAGTTTAAAATTGTATTCTTCAATGACCAAAGCTTAAAATAATAATAAGTACAAAGTGTAATTTTTAAGTTGATTTTTTAATAAATAAAAGTTGATAAAATGCGCACTCTTTGGTGGCTCTACCCTACCGTTCGTGAAACATACCCTTACCTAGCGTTCGGAGTGTCCAACAAGCAAAATGTACACGCTTACACGACAAACTACAACTAAAAGAAAATTTACTGCCGTCGCGTGGGATTAGACTCTCTCTACACGAGATTAAAACGGGATCTAATAAACAAACAACACTCACAGTTAATTTACTTTGAAAAAAATAAAACTAGAATTCCACGCCGCGGGCATGTCAGCCTGATTTGTAGGTCATTTGACTAGCTTTTAATATCAGTTGCCAAAGGCAAAGGTTTTTATTTCAAATAGATCTAAAATAGATTATTATGAGAATAAAAATTAGACGCATGGCTCTAAGTTGTGGGTCTTACGGATAAGTGCCTGCAAGAAAGTTTTATAAATGGAAGCGTTTATGTTTAGTCATTTTATCGTCCCATTGCTGGGCACAGGCCTCCTCTCACACGGAGAAGGATTGAGCATTAATCACCACGCTTGCTCAATGCGGGTTATATTTATTCCGTTTTATCAAGTTTTATTGGAAGTTATCTACTATTATTGACCCGAAACTTTCTAAGAGAAAATGTTAAACGAAGAAATCCATGGGCAAGTTAAACTATCCCTTGTACTTCAACAGCTTTCCATCAAAGTTAATAGTTTTACAGTATTAAAAAATGTTGCTTCCTAACTATGAATCTGCGAATGTAAAATATTAGAACCTTATGTAAAATATTAGAAGTAACGTACAAACTAAAAAATAAGACATATTTGTAAATGACTAACTTAAGCACCATTACGATAACAGGCGTGGCTGGTTGCATTAAAAACTTGAGTAATGGTTCTTCGTAACACTAACATCGTAACCGGCTATTTGTTAATCTAACACACGTGTTTGTTTATTTTCTTAAATAACTAGGAGCCATGCCATTTGAACATTGTTAGTCAACGACCCCATTTGGTTTTGAAACATCATAATATACAGTCTTGACTAATTTGATTTTTAACATTTCTGCAGTTTATTTTATGTCATCGCAAAGAGTCTTTTCGGGTCAGTGCTTAGTTTATCATTGTCAAGAATTAACATTCCGCTCAATGGCTCTTTATAGTTTTAAATACAAAATTTTGTTTCTGGTTCTATGAAACGGTTACTGAATTTTTACCATACGATGCTAATTACTATAAGATAGTTCGGAAACCTCGTTTCATGTTTAAATTAGGATAGCATCACAGACACTAAATCCACTGATTGTTCAAAAATGTGACGAAGTTGTAGTTATATTGTTTAAGACATGTAGAGTTTCTAGATTATTAAAATGGGTTCATACAATTCTCTATATTGAATGGTCCTTACAGTAGTAGGTACACTTTACTATAAAATATCAGTTATGACGATGGCATCCCTAAAGTTCCGATAAAAACATAAAGTAAACACCATTCGTGATGGCCAAGACCACGGTACGATGATTGATTGCACTCCACAAAATTAAGAAGGACCAACAAAGCAATTACTCTAATGATGTAAGTTGTACTTTTATTTGCTAGTTTTGCTAGTAAACGATACATTTGTCAACGATATTAAGAACTTCGGGACTTAACAATTATTATCAATTTATCAGGCGAAGGTGTCACGCACATAAAATTTAAAGAATATCAAGAATCATTTATAGTCGATTTTAACAACTTACCTATCCTTATTGAAATTGAAATTTGACATAAAATGTGTAACTCATGTCAAAATTCTATCTATAATCGCAAATGAACGAATGGATAGGTTATGGAAATCCACCGTTAGTAGACAATAAAATAATCTTATGAAATCGTAGTTGCATTATGCGAGTAAACTACCTTAAACATGACTACAACACGTGCCAGTTTATGACATCGTCAATAAACTAGTGATTTCGGAAAATAAACAAATTCATGCCTCGACAGCAGCATTAATACTTATAAATAGTAGTTGACCTCTATATTCTCGATTAAGCTCGGTATTCAATCGAATTATGTTTGGAATATTGCAGGAATTAATCGATTGTATACTACAGAACAATGGTATTCATTTAACTATTTTAATTACATTCTACCTCAACATTCAGTAACAATCTGTTGCCGATGACACTTTAAGCAGGATTAAAATTATTTCATAGTGTTTTTATTAACAAAGCCTTTACTGGAAATGGACAAGCGTATGTATATTAAAGTGTCCACTTACTATCATTGCATTTTACATGGTGATGTTCATATTTTATGTTTTTTTTACTAAAATTAAAATATTGACTTGTTTTATTTTAGCTTTTATTTTATTTAAAGGTGGCATTTTTACCTTCAATGAAGGGAAAGTATGAATATAAGGTTGTATCGTGAAATATGACCATCTACCGCCCTGAGTGACATCTTCCTCCCGTACAACGCTCTTTAATAATTAATACGCAGCCCTTTGCCTCGGCTGTTTAATGGCGTGACTAAATAAGGGTGGGACGACCCTCCCCCGACTACCCTCCGCTGAAAACTTTTAATACTGAACGTTTGTTTTAGGGCAATTTTGAGTGCAGGTCAAAAGTACATCGATAGATGATTTTGTTGTGTATTTTGTTAGACAAGCTTTCAGACTTTCTGTTTTGGGTTTATTTTATACAGAGATAATTTTGAAACTAAAATAATATGTGTAAAATTCTAATTCTAATCTTCTAATCAATCATATCTTTAGGTATATGCTCAATCAAACTCCTTGTGGTAATTGAAAAGTTAAATTCAGATTACTTACAATAAAAAAGTATTTTTTATAAACCCAAACCACATAACAGAACAGACGGAACAGCTTATAATATTAAGCAACGTAATACAAAAATAGGCAAATAAGTATTATAATACAATGCCGTCGTTAAAGGCGGCCCATTACCTACGCGACACCTGCGATTTTCACACGAAACAAAAAAAAAGAATCTCACAAAACTCATTGTACAATTACAGAAACATAATAGTCTCCGAGAATTCAATCTGACGCGATACAATGAACCTTAAATTCGACAGACTTTAAGACAGACAGAGACAGAAACACTTAAGCTGTTGAAATCCAATACGAGCGAAGGAGACGACTATAAGATTATGATAATGATAAAAATGCCCGTTGAGGGTGGAGGTACTTACGACCAATTTAAAGATATGTATTTAATGTTTGAAGCGGAGTTTTCGGGAGGGATATAAGAGGGATTTGAATTGATAATTGGGGTGCACTCTATCGCTTCGGTTTTTAGGGATTTTCCTATTCGCGTGTCGAGTGAGAACTTAGTTAGGCTTTTAGTCGGCAGTGAAGGGTTATTTTTCGAATTCCGTGTGTACAGGCATTCGTGCTTAGCACAGGGTGTTTGCTTATGTGCTACATAGGTAGGCGTATTTTGTTTTTTGTACAGGTCACGCTTTTACTGTTTCTAGTGTGTTATGTTAGACGCAGGTAGCTGTATAAACGTAGGGCAGATTTTGAACTTATTTTAATAACTATGTAGGGACTTGTGGTTCAGTTGTATTCCAGCCTATAATATCCTATTGAGGTAAATTCTAATTAAAAGTTACGTTTCATTTGGTTCCTTTCAAAATGGTGGCGCTTCGAGCATTACTCGTTCTATTTATAGAAGACCTCACAAGCTTTCCCTTACAAAATCTTGTCAGTATAGTAAAAATAGTCACCATTTATATCACGTTCTTATATGTTACCACTCTAATAACCATATAACAAAATAAGGATTCAAACATCTAACAAAATCTTCTACAAACCCCATTATTCCGTATCACATACCAACTACCCAGTCCAAGCCCGTGTTTACTAAAGCCTACCTACCTATTTCCCGAAATCAAACGGCAGTGTACACCGTACATAGCTATTACAGCCTCCCAGTTAATGTGACCGGGTAATCAGCAGGGAACCTATAACAATAACGTTTAATGACTTTCATTAGAGAGGCGCCATTCACTCCGCGATGTAGTCGTGGTTTCTGCGGATAAAGCTCGCCACTCGCGGCGCGTTAAAATGTAATTAGGTTGAGTGTTGTTTTTTTTGTCGTGCGACTTTTTTTTTATTTTGTGATCGATTTTTTGTTGAATTTGTAGATAATAGTTGGATTTATAGTATGCAATCAATCGTCAAAGCAAGAAAATATTAGAATTTTTATTTGAAAAAAATACACTTTCTAATCAAATCAGTTTACTAGGAAGTGTTTGTATCAAAGGTAAAAGTTTCGAAACATTTCATATGGCTGTGAATATCAATAAAGATAGAAATCATAGCTTACAGAGGGATCCGATGTGCCCTCTGAATATTTAATGATGGCTTGCTCTATAAGGCACGGGACGCACTTGATATTGTTATTTACTGTCTTATTGCATCTTTGACGATAAATTAAATTCGTATTTGCTGGACTTTGTGTTAATTCTCAAAGCTTTATGCTCACAAAATTAAAAAGGTAATATTCTTTCTAGGATTCCGTACCCAAAGGGTGAATCAGACGGACAGACAACGATGTCTTAGTAACACCTGTTACCAAGCTGTATTTTTTGAACCATAATAGCCAGAAAGTTAAAATTCACAGATCACAGTTGATGTATTTCTGATGTTGTTTTAGGGGGCTTCCATATAACTGACGTGATATTCTGTACCAAGCCCTGTATGCACGTGTTCGAATCGCACTTGGCCGATTTATTTCTTTAATATAAAATTGCCAAAATTCAAGTCAAACTTCAAAAAGTGCAGGGACAAGTGCAAGCAGGTCGATAAATATTAACACAGCAGACTCAGTTACTAAAATTAGATTGCCATACCTTGAACTTCTACGTAGTAACCGAAATAAATGATGCATCATACGTGTAACTAATTCATAGTAGGAATGAAATATTTTTTTAATAGTAATTACGTTTATATAAGAAACTAGCTGACCAGGTAAACTTCGTTTTACTTACCTTTAATTTTTATAATCATATTTTCTCATCGTTTAAACCTTCCCTCGATCTGTACAAACATTTTAAAACCAAAATAAACCCGATCGGTCCAGCCATTCTTGAGTTTTAGTGAGACTAACGAACAGCAATTGATTTTTGTATATATAGAAGATAGAAGATACAGAAGATATCTACTGGCTTAGGTTCAGCTGAAGCTGATGTGTTTTACACTTTAATTATCAAACAAAGTAATCTAATTTATATTTAAAAAATACGTCTAAAACTCCCTCCGTAAATATTTTATTACTAGCTTCTGCCAGCGGTTTCGCCCGCGTCCCGAGGAACTACTCCGCGCACCGGATAAATAGCCTATAGTCTTCCTCAATAAATGGGCTATCTAACACTGAAAGAATTTCTCAAATTAGGTCAGTAGTTTCTGAGATGAACGCGTTCAACCAAACAAACAAACTCTTCAGGTTTATAATATTAGTATAGATCAATATTCTCTAGATATATAATAGTGGATTGAATGGCAAAATTTATTCAGACAAATATTATAACGGGACATGTGACATCTGTCTAAATTCAAAAGTTTTTACCTTTTTTGTAAAAAGCTATTTAAACCTCCGTGTTTGCGTCGCCTGTAACTACATTTAACTCAAACTATACCTTCCAACAACAATACCAAGTACATTTCGTACGACTTTTAGTCGCATAACAGTCAATCGCACCGTGAATGGGACACACGATGGCGAATAACGTTACATTAGTGGTTAGCTGTAACGCTTAATGTTACAGTAATTGTTATTGCCGCTGCTACTGCCGTAACACCAGTTACGGCACTTACGGCATTTGTAGCAGAATTTTCTTCTATGTGCTGTAGTAGATAGACAAGGTAATGCCTTTCTCATTGTTATTATTATTACACAAGTGATTATTGAAAACAGAAACTTCGGTCAAAGGTCCTTTTCTGTACTAATATTATAAAGTGGAAAACTTTGTTTGTTTGTTTAGTTGTAATGAAAAAGCTCAAAACTACTGGACCGATTTTAAAAATTCTTTCACCATTCGAAAGCTACATTATCCACGAGTGACATAGGCTATATTTTATCCGGGTACGGGCAGTAATTCCCACGGGATGCGAGTGAAACCGCGGGAAAACGGCTAGTACTTTTATAAATTCGCCATCATTGATCGACTTGTACGTACATACAGCAGGTCACGGTATCTGAATCTGTCAAATTTTACCAATCGAACATTAACCTTCCAGTATAGTGATAAGGTTGAAAATCTATTGCAGTTTGACAGATTGTGGTAACTTGATGTACTGTTGTCATCTGTACAAAATACGCTGTACAAGAGAATAATATTTTTAAAAGTCACACTGGCAAGCTGAAACAGAAGGCCATTAAAGGTAAGAAAACTTCGAGCCCACTAAAATACCAATACTCTAAGAACACTCAGTTAACATAATTAAAAACGCTTCATAAATAATCCTACTAATATCATAGATGCGAGAGTTTCTATGTTTGTTTGTTTGGTACTCCTTCACGCAAAAACTGCCAGACGGATTGATGAAACTTGGCAGTAATATAGTTTATATATCAGAAAAACATGTAAGCTTCTTTTTATCCGGGTACGGGAAGTAGTTCCCCCGGGACGCGAACCGCTGGTGGAAGCTAAATCTATACTAATATTAGAAAGCTGAAGAGTTTGTTTGTTAGTTTGAACGCGCTAATCTCAGGAACAAAAAACAATGTTAGATAGCTCATTTATCGAAGAAGGCTATAGGCTACTTTTAATCCGAGTGCGCGGAATAGTTCCCAAGGAACGCGGGTGAAACCGCTGGCTGAAGCTAGTACTAAATAAAACCGCGACATAAAAAAATCCTTTTCAATAAATCCCATCGTTATTTAAACCGACACGTAAACAGATTAAACAAACAAATAAATAATTCAATTACAAATAAAAATAATAATTCAATTAAAGTGAAGCGTAATTATTAAGCACTTAATCGCTTCAATGATAATAAAATGAGCATTGAATAACTATTGTTTTTATTTTATCCGCTAACCCTTCAATTACTGCGGTTAGTAAACGCAACAGAAATGAGGCAATTATTCCGCGTCAGGCATTTGCATAGACATATTCTTTGCACTAATTATTAATAGTATTTTATTTTTTAAAACCTTAAGCTTTTGTAAGCAATGTGAAGGATATATATAATTAGTGTTCTTTTTTATTTTATTCAATACGAGTGTAACCTGCACTTTGTGTAGTAAACATTGAATAATAAATTATTTTTTTTATTAAGGCCATTCATGATAGCAAAATATTTTAAATCTTTTGTAAAATGTCTTCTGTTCTAAGTATCATGAGTTTATTTATTTTAACTTAAATATTTTAAAATCAGATTAATTCGTTCAAGATTGCCCTGTCTTATTTATTTTTATGAAACAAAGAGAAACTTCAGCACCTTTTAACACAATACGAGTATAATTCCTTATTCCAAGTTTAAAATTATAAGCCGATGTATAAAATTACGGTGGCAAACTGACAGGACGAAATCATTAAGGTTGAGGAACAGCTATCAGTGGTACGTATAACATATAATTACTGTTTGACGCCAAGCCTTATTAAGTTCCCGTGTACGCTGATAAACACGTGTTTAAACTGTCACTGAACAGAAAACTCTAATAAGATGTTACTTTGTACCTAGTTCAAAGCTTCGTATTGACGGGCAAAAGTAGTATTTTTAGTTTGAAAAGTTGTTTGTGGTATTAAAAAAATAGAATGTAGTGTTTCAAGCCGTCGTGAATTTGCGGTGAGTCAGCATTGTAACGGCTGAGCTATGTGATTTAATTCTTTTGTAAGTCAAGTAACTGAAGCAGAATAAGTTTAACGCTGTAGTTTAGAATTAATATTTCCTTTAAAAAAATACTTTAAGTCAATTGTTGTTTTTTTTTTCAAAGAAAAAAAAAGAACAGTTACCTAACGTCAATTTCCCAAACTTAATAAACCCCAACGGAAAAATGTTCCCCCGTCAAAAATCATCCGGTTAACCCTCAAAAAATCACGTTCTGAAACTGAAACAGGAGTTAGTCCGCCGCACGAAACAGTTCAGCGCATTTGGGCGGGCACGATCGATAGTAGGCGTGGCTTGAAACGCTGCGTGCCTCATCTGCGCTACCAAGCTATAATTGATTGACACAAACGGACTGACAGGCAGACGCGTCAGGCTTTTTATTGCACGAAGTCGCTGGATTTAATTTCGACGTAGCCTTTTTAGGGTTAATGTTTACGGTGTGTTTTTTAAATCGCTCCTTTATCCGTTGTTTATTATTATGTTAAATGGGAATAATTTAATTATTTGCAATCAAATAATTGTTGCTTTCAATATTTTTCAGTTTTATTTATCATGTTAATGTTATTAAATATTAAACTTAAACATAAAAATATTGTGTTTTATTTGAACCGAATGCTGTTTGTAAAAGTAATTGCCATGACATAATTGTGATGGATATAGATAGCTAAATTAATAATGACAAGTATACTTTATAGCAAAATGTTGTACTACACTTATTACCAACCAATTGTAATACAATAACAACGCAATAGAATTTTAAAGAAAATTTTGTCATTGTTACGCAGCTATGTATGTTTGCTAACTTTTACAATGACATACCGATTAGCAGGAACTTGGAAAATAATATAAATATTAAATAAAGTAAAATTTGTTTACAACATTCTAGTAACAAAACTTAAACTAAAGGGCGTCAAAAAATCCTCCTAATATAATGTCATTATAAACTTTACTAAAAAAACTGTCTACCCGTCTTGTACACTAAAACTGCTGAACCGATTTAAATGAGTACACAGCTCAGAGTACACAGTTCTTTGTCAGAACAAAGGACTTTGAATATTTCTTATCCGGGTGTGCGGAGTTGTTCCTCCGGGACTCGAGTGCAACCGAAGCGGACAGATTCATTCATTAAATCAAAATAAATAAATGAATAAAATCCCTCAATCATAATATGCGATTTACTGTAACAATCATATAAAATTTTGCTGTGGAATACTTTTTAAATCGCTCATAGTTTTTGTTTCAGTGTTAATTTTGAGCTCAAAATTATTGATAAGGGCACGTAAAGATATCAAGTACCAAAATGTATCCAAATAGATCCTGTTGAACAATCGATTTTTCGAAATCTGTAATTACCTAAATGTTAAATTTTGGAATTGCGAATATCTCGGAAAACAAAACAAAACAAAAAAGTGACCAATTTATTTTACCTACAGGCGTGCTTGCAGTGAACCCACAACATAATCTGTGGCATTACCGAACAACCCAGACCTACATACATGTAGATAGCGCGGTCAAAGCCTCCGGGCCTATACGATCAAGTCATTGATACATGTGCCGTGTCAAGGTGGATTGGACTATCTATAAATACACATACCTATGTTTCTTGTGGCATCTGACTAAAAATAGTCTTATGAGTTTAACTTTACTTATAATAAGTAAAGTTAATATTTATATTATAAGTACTATTTATATGTCTCTGAAATGCACACGGGACTAAAGAGTCCCGGACTTTTGGAAGGCGAACGTGGGGCCGAAAACAGCACCTTGAAGCTCTTTTGAGACAACTTTCATAAAAGTAATGGCGACACAAATATTTATATTATTAGTAATATTTGTATTATAAGTAATGTTAAGTAAGTAAAGTTAAACAGTAGTAATGGTTAAAGTATTATTATACATGTAATGCTTGATACCAGTTTTAAGACACAAAATGGAGTGTCCTTTCCCCAGCAGTGGAAAAGTCCGTGCTAAAAAATCCGTCCTTAGAACATTGACTAAATAAATATTTCTTGCGGCATCTAGGTAAAAATAGTCTTATGGGTTTAATTTTTCTTACTATTACTTCATAGCCGTTCTGGGGAGATGATGAGGATGAAAGAAAGAAATGAAAGAATAGGATCCTGTACCCAACACCGGGATGATTCGGGCTAAAATCTGTCCTTAGCACATTTACTGTAAATACTTTAAGCTATTTTAATGAGAAAGTGTGACAAAAAAGCCAATTTCGTATGACTTATCAATACAATGTTCAGGAGCTTGTTTTTGAAAAAACATCGGGTTGCACTCCGGGAGTGCTGGCAGAAGTAAAAACATGAATATTAACTTTGTACATTTGTGAAGAGCTCGTGGGTAAGTCCAAGCCGCGCGGATCGATCGATCATTAAGTTAAANGTCAATTTCCCAAACTTAATAAACCCCAACGGAAAAATGTTCCCCCGTCAAAAATCATCCGGTTAACCCTCAAAAAATCACGTTCTGAAACTGAAACAGGAGTTAGTCCGCCGCACGAAACAGTTCAGCGCATTTGGGCGGGCACGATCGATAGTAGGCGTGGCTTGAAACGCTGCGTGCCTCATCTGCGCTACCAAGCTATAATTGATTGACACAAACGGACTGACAGGCAGACGCGTCAGGCTTTTTATTGCACGAAGTCGCTGGATTTAATTTCGACGTAGCCTTTTTAGGGTTAATGTTTACGGTGTGTTTTTTAAATCGCTCCTTTATCCGTTGTTTATTATTATGTTAAATGGGAATAATTTAATTATTTGCAATCAAATAATTGTTGCTTTCAATATTTTTCAGTTTTATTTATCATGTTAATGTTATTAAATATTAAACTTAAACATAAAAATATTGTGTTTTATTTGAACCGAATGCTGTTTGTAAAAGTAATTGCCATGACATAATTGTGATGGATATAGATAGCTAAATTAATAATGACAAGTATACTTTATAGCAAAATGTTGTACTACACTTATTACCAACCAATTGTAATACAATAACAACGCAATAGAATTTTAAAGAAAATTTTGTCATTGTTACGCAGCTATGTATGTTTGCTAACTTTTACAATGACATACCGATTAGCAGGAACTTGGAAAATAATATAAATATTAAATAAAGTAAAATTTGTTTACAACATTCTAGTAACAAAACTTAAACTAAAGGGCGTCAAAAAATCCTCCTAATATAATGTCATTATAAACTTTACTAAAAAAACTGTCTACCCGTCTTGTACACTAAAACTGCTGAACCGATTTAAATGAGTACACAGCTCAGAGTACACAGTTCTTTGTCAGAACAAAGGACTTTGAATATTTCTTATCCGGGTGTGCGGAGTTGTTCCTCCGGGACTCGAGTGCAACCGAAGCGGACAGATTCATTCATTAAATCAAAATAAATAAATGAATAAAATCCCTCAATCATAATATGCGATTTACTGTAACAATCATATAAAATTTTGCTGTGGAATACTTTTTAAATCGCTCATAGTTTTTGTTTCAGTGTTAATTTTGAGCTCAAAATTATTGATAAGGGCACGTAAAGATATCAAGTACCAAAATGTATCCAAATAGATCCTGTTGAACAATCGATTTTTCGAAATCTGTAATTACCTAAATGTTAAATTTTGGAATTGCGAATATCTCGGAAAACAAAACAAAACAAAAAAGTGACCAATTTATTTTACCTACAGGCGTGCTTGCAGTGAACCCACAACATAATCTGTGGCATTACCGAACAACCCAGACCTACATACATGTAGATAGCGCGGTCAAAGCCTCCGGGCCTATACGATCAAGTCATTGATACATGTGCCGTGTCAAGGTGGATTGGACTATCTATAAATACACATACCTATGTTTCTTGTGGCATCTGACTAAAAATAGTCTTATGAGTTTAACTTTACTTATAATAAGTAAAGTTAATATTTATATTATAAGTACTATTTATATGTCTCTGAAATGCACACGGGACTAAAGAGTCCCGGACTTTTGGAAGGCGAACGTGGGGCCGAAAACAGCACCTTGAAGCTCTTTTGAGACAACTTTCATAAAAGTAATGGCGACACAAATATTTATATTATTAGTAATATTTGTATTATAAGTAATGTTAAGTAAGTAAAGTTAAACAGTAGTAATGGTTAAAGTATTATTATACATGTAATGCTTGATACCAGTTTTAAGACACAAAATGGAGTGTCCTTTCCCCAGCAGTGGAAAAGTCCGTGCTAAAAAATCCGTCCTTAGAACATTGACTAAATAAATATTTCTTGCGGCATCTAGGTAAAAATAGTCTTATGGGTTTAATTTTTCTTACTATTACTTCATAGCCGTTCTGGGGAGATGATGAGGATGAAAGAAAGAAATGAAAGAATAGGATCCTGTACCCAACACCGGGATGATTCGGGCTAAAATCTGTCCTTAGCACATTTACTGTAAATACTTTAAGCTATTTTAATGAGAAAGTGTGACAAAAAAGCCAATTTCGTATGACTTATCAATACAATGTTCAGGAGCTTGTTTTTGAAAAAACATCGGGTTGCACTCCGGGAGTGCTGGCAGAAGTAAAAACATGAATATTAACTTTGTACATTTGTGAAGAGCTCGTGGGTAAGTCCAAGCCGCGCGGATCGATCGATCATTAAGTTAAACAACACTTGGCGCGGTCGGTCCGTGGATGGGTGACCATCTTGTCATAACGAGTTCTTCCGTGTTTCGGAAGGTACGATATACTGGTGGGTACAGACTGTCATGTGACCATATTTGGCAGTCGTTACGGGTAGTCAGAAGCCAGAAAGTCTGACAACCAGTCTTACCAATGGGTATCGGGTTTCTTGGGTAACCGGGTTGTGGAGGTCAGACAGGCAGTCGCTCCATGTAAAACACTGGTTCTCAGCTGCATATGGTTAAACTGGAAGCCGACCCCAACATATTTGGGAAAAGGCTGGGGAGATGATGATTAACTTTGTGCATTGTTGATATTTTGGAATGGTTAGGGAATAAATTTGCACGAATTGTTTTAATTATCAGTATAAAAACGCTATGCCCGGCACATAGTAGGTTAGTAATAAGTTACAACAATATGTCAATAAATCAAACTAAGTACAAACCCACTTAATTTCACAACTAACCAAAACAAAATTACCAACCGATTACTTGCAAACACTCGAACTACCAAAAATCATAACAGATGCGTGCCATCCACCCAGGGGGGACGTAACAGCGCTGATAATTATCAAACTACACACAAAACTACCTGTAATACACTTGACAACTTGCTGCCGGAAGCCGGGGTGAATCCGGGCAGCGGTCACGTCACCCGGCGGCGGCCATCTTGTTTAAATACGTGCTTCCGGTGCGGGCGCACTGGTTGCAAACATTTGGACAGTCGGGTATCGATCCTGTACTTTTTTATGGTCTGTGTTGTTTTTTTTAATATTTCATTGTTCGGCTCGAATCTACACAGATTGGTTCATGTTTTAAAACTTGAATTGGATAAAATAGCACGTTTGTAAACTATAATAAATTCCAAAATCATAACCTGCTTTGAAAAAGAAACAGTCACTTTCCATAATACCTAAGTTATAAATAACACTCTGTATACCACATAACAATATTCAAACTTCTTCGAAATCACATCACAATACACTAACACAAACTGACAAAACTCGTTTAGCTATAACCCCGCGAGCTATAACTTCAAATCCCATCTACAACTCTAAAATCCGTTCACCCACCGCCCAAGAAAATAAACTTAAAACTAAAACTATAAGATCCGGTTTAAACCATAACGGTCCGGTAATGGATGAGACCGGATTACAGGCCAATCTCCTGACCGGATCGATTCCGTCCCCGACAGTTATGAAAAGGCTGCGTTTGAGAGGGAAAAAAAAATAAAAGCCCCTAAGCCTCCCAAGGAAACCTCGGTACGTTTTCAAAGGAAAATATTTTCTTAGATACCGCACGAGTTTTCTTGACAACCTTATATTTACACCTGATGATATTTCTACCGACTCTTATATTGGTAAACATAAGGTTCAAATTCCCTTGGCGGTCAAGAATGGGGGTTGGGGATAACTTTGTGATCGCAGAGCAGGGGATGTCAAAGCCGGTCTTGTCAACGACTATCAATATCAGCCTTAACTGATGTATGGGGTGGCAAAGGCCTTAAATCGATATATTTCGTTCAGCAGCCAGTTAGAAAAGTTTGGACAAGTTTATTGGCTATATTGACATGCGGTTGGCAAGTTCAGCCTGTTACTGATAATTATGTTGGGAGACTTTTAGTTGTTTATGTGCTCTGCTATAGAAATCTTGGGCTGAATCTTTTATTAATTCTTGACATTTCATCCTATTACGTTCGCCAGGTCTTCTCTTTCTTCGGATGTTGAGGTGGTGATTTTAAGACGGTGATTTTATATGGATGACACTAAAGCATACCCGTGCCTCAAGAGTATTATTTCTTTTCATCATGCTATTAATACACCCGACTCTGTCAATTTAGAAGAAAACAAATCACTAGGTATATAATTTTACGAAACCATTTATTTATTATATAAATTTACCGACCCAAAATGATACTCCAATGTAACCAAAACCAACATCGTTCAATAATATATTTATAAATAAAATATCACTTGAACGCACACACGCTACAATTTACAGTACTTGCAGATATGAAAACCACTTCGACCGCGATTGACTAAACTTATTAATACGAGTTCCGGGAGTGTGTGCGTGGCACCGGAACTGGGGATCGGTGACGTCACAAACCGCTCCACGCTAATAATCTAGTAGGAAGCATATCCGTGGTCAGGACATCATACATTCGTCATTGAAGCCAGCCGGCGAATATTTAAGCGTATGCCTACTGTACTATTCTATGAGCTGGTCACTGTGATAACCTGGTACCTAAATGGTTACGTTTTGATATTGCATGTGGTTGGTAGTTATTGGTGGAACAGATGTTTAAATTTCTTATTTATCTGAAAATAAAGTTGTTTATTATGCAATTTTTCTGACGTAGCTTATCGAGAACTTCGTTTGCTAAAGATGAGAAACCCTCGAGATTCATTTAGATTTATTATTCCCAGAAACGCAAAATCTGAATTTGTTTAAATTTTGTGTCGGTTGCCGTCACTGTACTTACCGCCAAACTTGACTGATGACAAAACTCTTTGACTGATGCGTTTAATGACTTGTGTCGTAAATACATTCACAAATCATACAAACAGCGTACGATACCAAAGCGCTGCTAACAATCAAAACCTGGTAACCACAATTATTTTTCTGTATCATAAAAATAAAAGCAACAACGCTAGAAATTACAAAAAAAATATGCTTTTCCTTTTTAATAAAAAAACCTGTTACAATCCCGCGGCATCGCGTGCGTCACAGAGGGTACATCCACAAATCACACGACACGTGCGACTAATTACAGTCGTCGGAAACCGATCCTATCGACTGAAGGGCACTCGAACGACAAATATGAAAAATAATAATCGCTATTTTATTTTCATGTGTGCTTCTTTTACTTTTACTGGGGCTGCGGTTTCGAAAACTCTTTTTATTTCGAATTGCCGCACCGTCGAAAAAAAGGTAGGATTATTTCGTTGTCCAGTTTCGTTTCGTTGGTGTTTTATATCATTGGACGACTCACACTTGGCTGTTTTTTTTTAGATTTGATATTGGAATTTTCTGTTAGTGCTAAAATGAGGTTGAGTTATACGCTAATCTGGTGTCGATTTAAAGATTAATAAAGCATTTTTAGTCGACTAAACGCTCTTTACAATGTCAATGTGTATGCCTCAGGCCGGTATTTAACTGCTATTAACTATTTATGTTTGGACAAACATATTTACAAACGTGTATATACATGGTAGTGAACAAAATTGTGGTACAATTTTAAGGCTTTAATTCTTTTTCAAGTTTGAAAACGCGTTCTGAAAACCACAATATTATTGAAAATCAATTCTACAATTCCCTTTAAAAGCTTAATCGATAATCGTTATATAATATGTCTAAATCAATAGTTCAGTTGAACGTTTGTTTACTTACTAGAGGCTTCATTATTTTTTGCCTTGAGCAAAGTTGATCGACCTAAAATCGATAATGCCCATGAGACGCTTACGATTGCGATATAAGCTTAAACTTAGTAACAACGAACACAGATTTAATGTAAAACAAAAGTTGTAAATATCATTGTCTGCCTAGCCTTTTCCCAACTATGGTGAGATCGGCTCCCAGAGAACCAGTGTTTTACTTGGTGCGACTGCATATCTGACCTCTCTGCCTGACTTGCGTCCTTGCGACCCACGAATTTATGGTGCCTTCCGAAATATGAAGAGACTATATCATGATAAGGTGGTCGCTCCTCTAAGGACCGACCGCGCCAAGCGTTGCTTAACCTTATAATCAATCGATGCGTCCTAATATTTATCCACGAGCTAGATATAATTGACAGCAATAAAAAAAAATCCAAAAATCAAGTCGCAAAGATAAAAAATACAAACATTCGAATTGAGAATCTCCTCATTTTTCGAATGTCGGCTGAAAACCCGCATCCACTTCAAAATAATCTTAAAAGTACAAAACCGAACTGGACAGCTCCTATACTCAAGCCAGAAATAAAAACAAACATTAACTCCCATTGCAAAATGAACTTCATTTTGTATGATAACAGGGTGTATATTTTAACTCGAGACACATATTACAGACCTACCAAGGAACGATGAAAGTAACTGAGTAAAAGTTTACCCAATCAGGTAGACTAGAAATAGAATTATGAGAACTCTTCATATGCTGCCAATCTTCCAAACACCTATTAAAATTGTAGGTTGAACTAACCGGCCGAGGTGATTTTCCCGCTTGAAGTATCGAAGAACGCATTTGCTTATTAATATGCCAATTATTTTACTGTACGAAGTTGTCTATGGCGTGAAATTTTGCTCGTTAAGGTGCATTCGACCACTATAAGCGGGAATTTCAAATATAAAATGGTTTTTTCATGTTTTACCTAAGTTAACATTCAATATGAGGCGTGATCTTATGATTGGCGGTAATAATATCTTACTAAGTAATTTCCGATGTCCTTGTTTAACTCCGAAACTTCTTACAATTCAAATGCAACTGTCGAAACTATGNAAGCGGGAAATTCAAATATAAAATGGTTTTTTCATGTTTTACCTAAGTTAACATTCAATATGAGGCGTGATCTTATGATTGGCGGTAATAATATCTTACTAAGTAATTTCCGATGTCCTTGTTTAACTCCGAAACTTCTTACAATTCAAATGCAACTGTCGAAACTATGATATTTCACAATAAAATGTTTTTTATAGTTACATTTAAATTGTAAGAAGTTTCGGAGTTAAACAAGGACATCAGAAATTACTTTGTGGGATATTATAACCGCCAATCATAAGATCACGCCTCATATTGAATGTTAACTTAAGTAAAACATGAAAAAAACCATTTTATATTTGAATTTCCCCCTTCTAGTGGTCGCATTCACCTTAATTAGTTATGAGTACTGCAAGTCATTTGTATGCAGTAAAGCTACACATCGACTCCTATTAATAAGCAGGTATTTAAGTACCAGGTTGTTACTTAACTCACTAATTAAAGACGTGAACATATGAATTATATACTTTAATGCCATAGAGTTTTACTGTGGTATAGTATTACTACATACAATTGTGAATATTGTATATAATTTTAAAAACACACTGTTGACAAGAACGTGCTCGTACAATAATATTTACTTTTTATACTGACTAGAAACTAGTGGCTACTGGCGAGGGTGATTAAAATTACGTGTATTTAGTGCGATTTTGCCAACTATTATTTTAGGAATACTAAAAGTCTGTAAAATAAGTATAGATTTAGTCTACAAAGTTAGTTCATTAACTCGTTTTTATTAATTACACAGAAGTCTTACAAACTGTCCCACAATCCGTCCACCAGGAAAAAAACAACCAAAAATTAATGACAAAATTATATAGTAATCCACAAAACTGAACCCTTCTCCAGCAGTCGGCAAACAGTAGTAATTGCCGGCCGTGCGTGACCGAGCCGTGAGATCCACCATATGTCAGCAACTCGACCGATAATTTGCCACTGGACACGGTATGTGCAATCGATATGACATGCTACGCCCAATTTTTGGTCAAGCAGTGTACCTCGACGTACGTGTGGGTGTAAATCGAGTCAGTTTCCTGGTATTGTCAAGGAAAGGTCGCCGTTCAAAGGCGGGATTGTTTGAAGTGACAGCTTAATGCCTTCCTACTAATTTCTATTATTGAAAACCTCATGGTCTTTAAGCTAGGCTGGTCAAGCAGCAATGTCTCAAAGAAGGTGGAATGCACCGTGGAAAGCCAACGACTCTGACCGATCGATTGTAGAGGTTAAGGAACGATGGCGAGGTCGCCTTGGACGGTCGCTTGCCCCCACCTAGTCTCCGACTGTTTACCATTCAGTCTTATTAAGACAGTGCAAGTGCTCGGTTGTGTGACTCCACTAAAACTTTTTTCTACGATCCACTAAACTACCTCATATTTTTGGTTACTAACAGCGGGCCCACTGCAAACTTTTAGTCGGTCGATAGTCTGATCGGACTCATAAATTGAGAGATGAATGGATGGCGCACTTTACAACGATGCGGTATCCGGCCAGTATCATAGCGAAAGAAACTAAAAAGTTTGGTTGGATTCATCGAACTATCGGCCTCCTGTTTATTCTGCAGTGTTCGTCAGCATTTCAGCAGTGCTGTGCAGTGGGGCTCGCTCTTCGCTTACTGGTTAACTCCCAGTCATTATTAAGATTTGTAAAATCTTGAACCTTGAAAGGTAGCAGATAAAAGACATTCGACTGTAATAACGATTTTTAAAGGCTTTAGAAATTCTTCCGAAAAAATATTCAAGGAATCCATGAAAACTTTACTATGAAAACTGAAAAAATCCTAGAGATTTTGTCTGCAAGCCATATTCTGACTTCGTAAATATATTTAATCGTAGGTACATTAGAGAGAACAAATACACTTGTGCTGATTTAGTTGGCAATCTCAGAAAGTCTTTCGAAAGGACGTATGTTTCTAAAACACATACATATGTAACATTGCAAAAAAATGCTTTATTCGTTATAGTAAAATAAAAATAAAAAAGTTTATGGAAAAGCTTAAAACGAGAAGCAATCTATGTGACCAAATGAACTTCAAAAATACCTGTTACATTTGACGAAATATTCTACGAATTTGGGTGACGGATAAATCGGAAAAGCATTATGAAACAAGTTTAATTCAAAGAGAATGTTTGCTTCTGATGTGTGTAATAACTTTATTGTTTAAAATGTCAACTGAAAAATGTTTTTTTTGTAAATATTACAACAGTCTTTTATAAAAATGACATATTTTTTATTAATTTCAATGAGGCTCCAACAACGAAGTTAGTGGTACCTTTATTCCTCATGCAGCTTAACCGATTTTAGAAGAATGACTAATTGTTGGATCTAGTTATATTCTACCCTAGTTCATGAGGTTTCCATGGGGAAATGGCAGGAGACAGCTACATAGTTCTCTATATTTTTTTATTTAGTCTTTCTATCACCGCTTTGGATCAAAACCTCATTTAATCGATTATGAACAAAATATACATAACGCAACCTCATAACTTGTAGTAATATAATAATATAATATAAGCCTTTATTTCAGATAGAGTTTACAGTTACACATTTACACTTACAATCATATCTTAATTTAAGTTTACACATATCTAGCATTAACATAATAATGATTTTTAATTATCAGCTCCTTCTGTATGCCTGTTGTAGGCAAAGGCCTCCCCCAGCTCTTTCCATTTCGTCCTGTTGTTTGCCAATGTTGTCCATCTTTTCCCTGCTGTATTCTTTATGTCGTCCACCCATCTTCTGAGTGGTCTACCTCTTTTCCTTTTCCGATTACTAGTAAACCAAAATAGTATTGTTTTGGACCATTTATCTGTCCCTCTGACTGTGTGACCTGCCCACTTCCATTTAAGTTTTCTAATTGTTACTGTAACATCTTTTATTTTTGTGTACTTTCTGATAGTTGAGGTTCTGATCTTGTCTGATAATCTTTTCCCCACCATACTTCTCTCCATAGCATTCTGACAAGTTTCTAATTTTCGATAATGGGTTTGGTTCAATGCCCAACTTTGGCAGCCATATGTGAGTACTGGTAATATGCAGGTATTGAACAATTTCCGTTTGATACTTATGCTGGTTTCCTTATTTTTCATAGCCTCTTTGAAACTCCAGTACTGCTTCCATGCATTTCCAATACGTCTGTCAATTTCTTTATTGCTCAAATCCTGTGGCGAAATTATTTGACCAAGGTAAACATATTCATTTACGTATTCAATTATTTGGTTGTTAACTAGTACAGGATCTGGCTTTCCATTGGTCATGGCTTTCGTTTTCTCTAAGTTCATATTGAGACCTACCGCGCGACTTTCTCTATCCAAATCATTGAGCATTGCTTGCAGGCCATCTTTCGTGGGTGAGATAATTACTAGGTCGTCAGCAAATCTCAGATGTGACAAGTATTCGCCATTGATTGGAAGCCCACATTTATCCCAGTCTAATTTCCGAAATACCTCCTCCAAAACTGAAGTAAACAATTTTGGCGATAATGGATCCCCCTGACGTACTCCTCTTTCTATTTTTATTTCTTCTCCTTCTTTCTCAAGCTTGATTTTAGCTTTGCTGTTTCTATAGAGGTTTCTGAGGATTCTTATGTATTTCTTGTTCACTCCATGTTTGGAAAGTGCTTGCCAGATCTTATCATGTTCCAATGAGTCAAATGCCTTACTGTAGTCTACGAAGCAGCAGTAGAAAGTAATATTAAATTCTTTGAACAGTTTTTTTCTTTTCGAACAGTTGCTTCACTACGTGGATGTGATCTAGAGTCGAATAGCCACTTCTAAACCCCGCTTGTTCCTTTGGCTGATTCTCATCCAATACTTTTGTTATTCGATTTAATATGACTTTAGCAAAGACTTTATATATATTAGACATGAGGCTTACAGGTCGGTAATTATTTATGTTATTTTTATCCCCTTTCTTATGTAGCAGAATGATGGTTGATGTGGTCCATTGGTTAGGTATTGTCTCGCTTTGTAACACGTCATTGAATAAATATGTAAGGGTCGGTATTAGGCAGTCTTTGTTGTGAATGAGAAATTCGTTAATGATGCCATCTGAGCCCGGGGCTTTATCTTTTTTCTGGGTGATCACCGCGTTCTCCACTTCAGTCTGTATTATATCTGGAACTTCTTCACCGCCAGTTAGGTCTATTGTTTGGTTGTTATGTTTACTTTTGTAAAGGTTTTGAAAAAATAACTTGTAGTAATAACTTGTAGTAGACATTAATAAATAGATCAAAATAAATTCATACTTATTCAGACATCAAACCCCATACAAAAACATATGAAGAAATCGGTCAGAACGCCCTTCAAGATGTGAACGAAAAATCGTAAAAATGATAAGTCGTAAAACTGGCAATAAAAAATATGTATATACGCTAATATTTGGTTGGTTCGACACGTGATTTCGATATGAATTATTCTAAATATTTTGCTTATTTATAGCACTTTCACACTCGTGGATTTTCCTATTAACGCTGGGCGCGTGCGTTTGTTAAGGGTATAGCCGCTACAACAAATAATTGCCTCGTTGGTCTAGGACTGCCTCGTTGGTCTAGTGGTCGCATAGCGCGACTGCCGATCACAGGTCTCGGGTTCGATTCCCGGGCCATGCCGAAATCGCTTTGTGGGTTTTAGAAACTTTCACAAAGCAGCCTGGAGTTTGGAAGTTGGCGGTGTTACACCCCCGTGCTTGGGGGGGCACGTAAAGCCGGCGTCCTCGAATGTTACTCAGTAGCAGTCGTATATAAATCCACGTCAGAGGCCGTCAGGTGGACTTGAGAAAACTCTGACACTAGGGCTTGTTAGGTGATTAAAACCCACAGCTCACATAAGAAGCAAACAAGTGACGATCGACCCGCGGATAAACTGAGCAGAAAATCCTCTAGTGTGAAAGCCTTGTAATGGTTTATTTTTCATTACACTGTGCTACTTTTTAATGCTTTAATTCCGAATGAAGCAGTAAATGACTGGGATAGAAAAAGAAACTGCAGTCGAGCTAATACGATAAGTAATGTAATAAAATATGATAGTCTATTTTATCAGTTGATCCATAGATATTGTTTGATTTAGTTTTAATATTATAAACGTGAAAAAGAATGCAGTGATACAGATTAAAATACTTCACTTCTATACAGCTAGGAGTTTCTTTACTCAAGAAAAGATCACTAAAGGCCCGTTTACACATGACAATTTCATTGCCCGTTGCTTGCCATTTTATTGCAGCAAGATGCTACTTGCACTGTGTAAACGTAATCGTGCAATAGGTAAATGGTCGCCTGTCAAATATTCTTGCAATAAAATGGCAAGCAACTGGCAATGAAATCGCAATGTGTAAACGGGCTTTAAGACCCATTTTTGCCTACAACATAAAATGTCCGTCTTCATAAAACAGCTGAAAATTCATAATAAACAGTCTTTCCAAGAAAAATGACGTTTATGTTATCAATGAACTTGCGCCTTTCTCACTTGACCTATAAATGATACATGATAGGTACCATACGACTATTTATTTATTTAACTTTATGCAACATGAAACATGTACAAAGGCGGATTAAATGCCATAGGCATTCTTTCCAGTCAACCTTAAGGAGATGCAGAGATACCATGGCAGGTGCATTAATTACTAAAAAAACACAAAACCACTAGAGAAAGATAAAACTGACTACTTCTATAAAATCTATACTAATATTGCTGAAGCTGAAGAGTTTGTTTGAACGCGCTAATCTCAGGAACTACTGGTCCGATTTGAAAAATTATTTCAGTGTTAGGTTGCCCATTTATTGAGGACGGCTATAGGCTACTTTTTATCCGAGTGCTCCGAGTAGTTCCCACGGGACGCGGGTGAAACGGTTGGTAGAAGCTAGTATATAATAAATAACTATTTGACTTAAGCAATAGGGAACGATTTAAGTTACCTCCATACGAAACTCCCACTACAAAACCAATAGCCGCGCATAATACCTAACAGAACAATAGTGTAACTTTCACAGTTACCAAAACCTATTAACTTCAAGATGGTAGTATTTTAATAAATGAAGATCGTCACTGGCGCAACTTGAAATTAACTTTGTACCCAAGAGAGTTGTATGAAAGCTATGAATACGGTACCGTGTAGCCGAGGCCATTGTTAGAAGCCTGTGAAGTACGAGTTGGTTTATGCACCATTGTGATGAAGGTATACTCGAATATGATGTTGGTTTTTGATGTTGTAAGATGACCGCTTATTATGGCAGTTGTGAAGTTGCCAGATTGTTTCGGAAATATTGAAGAGGTTCAGTTGTTTTTGACTTTGATATTTCGGGAACGACTTAAGTTAGATTTGTATTACCTGTCTAAAGATAAAGTTTAAAGGTAATTTATTCAAAGTAGGCTGAAACTCAGTACTTTTGAAGGTCACTCGTTAGTAGCTCTGATAAAAAAGACTAGAAAACTATTTTAATGATGGCGTCCTAGCCAATTGCCGGCCACGGCGGCTGTTCTCATATAAGGAGATCAGCCAGCTGCGCAGGACATATTATAGTGCACAAGCATTTGCGCTGACACAGGTGCACTCCCTAATCCCTCACTCTCATAGCGCGATGGGACGGCAATCCGACACCACCGGAGAGAGATCAGGCGCAGGACCGATATTAACGTGCTCTCCGATGCAGGGGTGTATCAATCACCAACTTCCAACTCCGGGCTGCTTTGTGAAAGTTTCTAAAACCCAAAAAGCCATTTCAGCCCGTCCTGGGAATCGAACCCGAGACCTCGTGCACAGCAGTCGGCTATGCGACCACTAGCACAACGAGGCAGTTATATTTTAATACTTGTCCACTGAAGAATGAAAACAAATCGTCGAATATGAATATTTCAGTCAACGATTTGTGCAACAAAAATAATCAGCTTCATGAGCCCAGTTAACCCGTCATAAAATATTAATTAAATTGGACAGAATCTAAAAATACCCTCGGATTGTAAATATTTTATTGAAAATGCGCTTTAAACACCCACGTTGTTGATATGAAAATAGAGTAAAAATATAACGATTTTCACCATTAAATATTAATGAAATGTTAACGTTTCCGTTACTGAAGTACAAATATTTTAATATCTGTTACTGGTATCGTATTTCGGTAAAAATATAACTTTTAGCTAAAGATGAAAGAGATACTAATAAGATAGCTTTAAGTATGTAATATAAACTTAAAAGTTTTAGGAACTTTTTATCTTTGTATAAGACTGCTATAAGATGTTTCACCCGCCTCTCGAGGGAACTACTCTCCGCACACGGATAAAAAGAACAAAAACATATGTCCTTTTTCAAGCTCAAAATACCTTTAAAGCATAACAAATATGTAGTCTTTTGCTGTGTTTTTCGAAAGTACCGTTTTTTTATACATATTTATAAAACAGTAAAAAAATCGTGTCTGTACATTAAATATTTTATATATAAAACAAAATATGTATGTAAGGTTATTAAGAACTGAAAAAAGAGTAAGAATTCGAAACTCGCATAGCGCGACTCTGTTTTATACTATGTAGTAGTGACAATAAGTTTACCTGCAAATATCACATGCCTAGCTATTTATACGCAATAATCAGGCTGTGTAGTCTAATTCAAAGGCTAAACCAGTCTGTAGACGGTTTGGCGTTACACTCACATCACATCACTGGGAATTGCTAATGAAGGCGCAGTCCCATTGACAGCGTGTACGTTTACTTTATTATTGAGCGGGTAAATGGAGAATTTCAAATCTAGAGCTACATAAATGAAGACAACGCTATCTAATTTATTCTGCGTGTTATTTATTTTTGTATTACATTTTTATACGCAATACTATAGCTGTATAGTCTAATTCAAAGGCTAAACCAGTCTGTCGATGGTTTGGTGCGACGCCGACATCCCATCACTGGGAATTGCTAATGAAGGCGCGGTCCCATTGACAGCGTGTACGTTTAGTTTATTATTGAGCGGGTAAACAGAATGACAAACAGAGTAGATATTAAACAATTGAAGAACGAAACATCTGACGCGGTGTAAATAAGTATAATGACAGGTATTTAATTTATTTTGCATACAAATTATTTTTGGAAAATGTTTATATTATAAGGGGAGAGAGATTTCTAATTATAATAACAAGCGGTTTTCCAATAGTTTCACAGGTTTTACGGAAAGAAGTTTCCACATCCCGCGTGACTCGGATGGATAAAATATAGTAGGTATGCTACTTCGGTCGAATCGATTCAGCAGTTTTAAGAGACACAAACAAAAAACGATTCTTCTTTATTATATTAGTAGGTAAAGATTACCAAAATTTAAGCACGTCACTTTAACCTTCTATAATATAATAGTCTCACTCAACAGAAATTATAAGACGTCAGTTCTCACAAAAACTGTAATATAAAATAATCTTTTAAGTCAACGTAATTTTCTACGAAGACTTAAATTTGAAGACATGTAAACGAACGGGAATCAGTGAAGTTTATAACGTTAAAAGAAAATTATATACACTGAATTTAACACGAACAAACAGACGGGAATATTGCGAATAAAATGCAAATTGCAAGCAACCCTGTGCAAAATGTTTTATTAAAATTCGGAAACACCACAGCACTTCTACAATGAATGAGGGGCGACGATCTCAAAGACATTTGTAATTCATTTCGAAATTAAGTTATGTGAGCATTGAGAGGAATTTTATGACTTCACCTAAATCTGATGTCAGCTGTGAGATAAAAACACGACATAAAAAAATCAACTACCAAACAAATGCAAGGAAAATGATATGACCACTATCACTCTAGAAAAAAATCTTTGAAGTATTTAATTTAATTAATTCAATTCTATTTACGTTTACTATAATGTATCGTATCGTCAACTTTATCACCATCTCTCTAATTATCATAACACCACATACGACATGACCTATATCGCAGCATATCAAACTAATTGTACATCATAATCCGAACCCGCTAATCACTCATCTTTAATCCCCGCTAACAGTGGCGCCACAAATCGTCAATGCATGTAAGTCGTCCTGACATCTGGCTTTGCCGTCAAACCAGCCTGACTGATGGCTGAAGCTCATCGTGTCTAGACAGCCTAATATAGAAACGATTAAATATCTCGTCACATCACTGGTTTATTTAACGTGAGTAAGGCCGGTCACAAACCGGGACACGTTTACGCTGCCCATTGTTGAATTATAAAGTCGGTTAATGTATCTGTTCGCTGTTATTAATGGTAAGTTTGTAATTCATGTCATAGCGCTTCGGACTTGGATGTTTTTGATCGTTTATTTTATATGGCTTTTAATTATGAATGATTATTATCTTTTTTTTCTAGATTAACAGCTATAAGATTTGGATCTCTTTTCGTGCTGTTAACTTCCAAATCACTTGTATAATACATACATAGAGATAGTACATAGACATAATACATAGAGATATATATAAGGACCGAATATCAGATACTGTAAAGTATATCTTTGAAAAATCTACCTACTAAATAACTAAGCAAATACTTCTTAAAGTACCAAGCAACGCCACCTCCACAAATAGTGGCCAAGTGTGGAAAGCTCACTCAACACAATGCTAGTTAAATATTAAAAGTGCAGTTAGCGACAGGCCAGTTAACCTGTGATTGGGTACAGTTAGCACATAATTGAACTTACTAACTGTACAGTTACGTGGTTCGTTAGTTATTTGAAAGCTTTTGGAATTTAACTGAAGGTTTTTGTGTTTATTGTGGCGGCTATTCAATTAAGATTTTTATGTTAAGATGTAATTTTGCTTTTGTGATTTTATTGTCACATTTGTGTTTTGAATTATGTGTTTTTGTGGAGTGTGGTGTGACGAGCATAGTTTAAGATTTCTCAGGTTTTTCGTTGAGAATGTTTGTACAATACCATAAGTTAGTGCTGTTAGGAATCCAATTTCCATTAATATGTTCAAATTAAAAGATGTAGCAATACGGTGGACTAACATGTTTAGAATCTAAAACAAATTATTCCTGGTTGACTCTTACGTCTGGCGTAATTCATAACTGAGATTATAAAAAATACCATCGGTCTAAGTTTACAGTTAAACTAAATACTTTATAACTTCCAAGCTATCAATGCTCTAGAAATGCATAGTAGGATTAAGCAATTGATATATCAATACTGTTGAATAAATAACATATGGAATATCATCTTGAATTGAATCCTTCGTAATACCGGCTCTAGGAACTGATATATATGTATAGATATATATAGATAGATATAGGCTAGTACTTTAGGGATTAAGTGAGTGACGTATTGATGCCTAGGTATTGTAACTAACCATTTGTGTACCGTCTGGTACATTGGAGTTGACAAATCGTGTACTGTACATAGACACAGCGTTTGGTTATCACCAAATTAGATTGGCGGTGTATGTTGATGATGTAATGATTAGAGCCCTTCATTATTTTTTATATGAATGTTTGGTATGGTTAATATTTATTGTTCGTGATTTTAATTATCTGCTTTGAAATATACTTTTTTATTTATTGTATTAGAAGTTGAACTTATCGTCACATGCGGATATTTATATTAGGGTTCAAGATTTTTATTTAAAAAAGAATATAGAGAAAAAGTAAAATAAGAATTGATATGAAATGATTTTTTCGAAACTAACGAATTCTGCTTTTCATTTGTTTACAGGCTTTAAAATAATAAAAAGAAGAGTGTATTTATGTACTTACATATGTGTGAATGTTCGCTTCCATGTTGCCTACCTGGGAATTAGAGAAAAATAAGGTGTATCAGCATATTCTATAGGGGATACCTATACCTGTTACTAAAGGTTTTTTGTCAATGTTTTAATCAAATACTAGTGATAAGCCATACAGAGATTTATTTATAGAAATTTTAATAAAAAAACGACTAGCTTTTATTTCCATAAATATACATATTTTTAACCGACTTCCCAAAGAGGTTCTCAATTCGACCGTATTTTTTTTCTGATATAAGAAAAATATTTAACTACATCTGCTGTCAGTCAACCCTTCCAATACATTGAACATTAAGTTAAAATTTAAGAAGAGCTTTCATTCAGTACAGCAAATTCTTTTAATCTTTTTTTTTAATCAATCTATTGCCGTCGTCGTGGTGCTGTGAGTCACGTCGCTAAAGTACTATGAACTAAGTACTTAAGTATTATTTCTACATTCTATACAGGCCCTTACCATTTTATGTTAATATCGTAAATTGATAATTTATTTTAACTTCATTTAGGCTTTAACAAAACAAAAATGAATCTACTATAGGTACTTAGAGTGAAGCGAATCTATTAATAAATAGTTTTTTAGCTAAGTTGGATCTTATGAGAGGCGTAATGTAAAAGAAAAATCTTGTTCATGTGTTCCCTTATTTTACACAAAATTGTTGTCTTGAATATGTTTATCATTAATCTTGTCTATGTTTAAACGAATATCATCTTAATTAGTTGGATGAAGTTTGTTATATCAATATAATCATGTATGTTTCTTGTAAATAAGTTTTTTCTAATCAGATGTAGGCTTCACTAAAAAGCAACAGACCCTTTAGAAGTAGTGTAACCAAAGCCAACAAAGCCTAACCTCTTTATACAAACCAACAAACAAGTATAACTTCAGAGGACTAACAAAAGGCTTTTTTAACCCATCAAATAAACACTCATCAATAATTTATAAACGCCTTTCTCAAAAATACTTCCTCATTTAATAAAACCTATAAGGTTCAATTTCGTCTGCAAGTTTCACACAAATCCCGCTCAAAGAAAGGTAAGTACGACTAATAGTGTAAACCAATGTCAACCTTACGGACCCAAACAATAGAATGTCACATTACAAAGAACCTATGTGGTTGGATTATTTAAAGTGAAAAATGAACTCTGAAACGACCGCATAAAGTTGGTTTTAGTTCGGTTATAAAAGCGGAATTGTGAAACGTTGTCGGATTCAATTTAAGCTTTATTTCTTAGTACATAAGAGCATTTTTGATTGCGTGTAAAATAGAGTTGCCAGTATTTGAATTAAAGACCCTATCATAATAATAATAAAATGGTAAGAATTGCGTATTACTACCTACTTAATTCATTATAGTACATTAAAGTAATATTTCCTTTTAATTAAATATTCCCTCTAAAGGTATCAGGCATGCTGTTTTAGACTTAATGGAAGTTAATATAAATTGTGTAAGCCTCGAACAAAAGACTTATTGGACATTTTACCTTTGACGACACCATTCTAAAAGGACTATGAAATATCTTCTTTGTAATAGGTAATTTATTAAAAGTGGCTGCATCATTTTCAAAGTCTTTTTTCGCTATATTTTACTATCTGAATTTGAAGAAGAAAATTACGAAAATGTATAATTTTGTCAGGTTTGCACAACTTCCATTTTTTATAAATATCTAATACACATAAAAAAAACCGACTTCAAAACTAAAAAGTAAAAAATAAAAAGTTTATTAAAATAATAGGTTTGAT
>NWSH02000323.1:3789797-3806767 GCA_002382865.2 Heliothis virescens
AAGAAAAAGTCGTTTAATTGCCAGGGAAGCCACACATGCAGAGATGAGTTAGCGCCATATATCCTTGATCGATCGAACGGGAATTACCGCAACTTAGTGCAAAGTACAGCCCAAGGGTTTGTGCCATAACCTAAGGGTGTGTCCCACATAGCAATAACACAGCTTTATCGCGCTTGTGACGGCAATTTCATAAATTGCACCATTATGTCCTAACGTATGTTTAATGCCGATGCAATAAAATATATGCAACTGGTCATTGTTGCTACGAATGTATATTTATTGACTGTCACGGGATCATTAAAATTTTTAGAATTGAGTTTAATTATATATTTATATGGTGTTACTACAAAAAAATTAAACAGGTGATCGTCATGTGTTTAAAAAAAAATTGTATGAAGAATTTTCTAAAACAAGTGACGATCGCGTGTTTAAGTTTTTTTTAGTAAGACCCATAATACCTACGTGTATTTTTATTTGTACTCTTGCATCTGCTACTGGTTTTAACCGCGTCTCGTTACGAACATGTCACCGTAAAATTGTAAATTCCGTTAGATTACTAAATATCTCGCGACATTGCTGTCGAAATATTATGAACTTTCCGACGGCTGTCTTAGATTTGTCATGGACACAGAATGGCCGACCAATCAGAAACATCTATTGTAAGGTCGACCAATCAGGGATAGCCTTCGGACAGTATGCAGCGCTTCATAACATTTCAACAGTTTGTAATCTCGCGAGATAGATTGTAGTATATCGGTGTTTATAATCTTACGATAACACATAACGTGAATCGATGGTAAAATAAAAATAGGCACGACACATGAGTTATTTTAATTCCTAGTAATTACCACCCATGCGTTTTAACAGTTAATTTATAGCTGCACTATTATTTTTGTAATACACGCTTAGTTTATATTGACCGCTGTCGGAGAAATACGACGCCATCTTAGTTGAAAATTATTTTGTATTGAAATTAACTTGGGTTATTGTGCTTACATGTATACGAAATACTTGCAAACTTAAAAATATTTTTTTAAACTTTGGTTAATTATATAGCTCTTAATACTTCACTATTATAACAATTATTAAATTATAACCAAAACAATTCCGATTCCAACAGATTTATGAATTTGATTATCAAACAACATTCCTTTATTATTATATACCTATATATAGCGTATAATATAAAATAACATATGTTAAAAAAAACTGTGTAACCAAGATTTATAGATATTTAATTTACTTCAGCTAATATAAATAAATGTCTTTAAATTGTAACTGCTGAGATGATTAGTTTAGACTAGTCTACAAATCTAACCTTACTTTCAACCAACCCTCACTTTAAACTCAAATTAAACAACTAAACCTTCGTAATAATTTAAATAAAAAATACACGAGTTCTCAATCAAAATGCAACTCCATACAAAAACGGTAACCACCGGTATAAAAAACTTACTAACAACTCTTTCTAATTTTATTATTACTTACAACGGAACGTGAAATATTATTAACGTACTAGCTTCTGCCAGCGACTTCANACGAGTTCTCAATCAAAATGCAACTCCATACAAAAACGGTAACCACCGGTATAAAAAACTTACTAACAACTCTTTCTAATTTTATTATTACTTACAACGGAACGTGAAATATTATTAACGTACTAGCTTCTGCCAGCGACTTCATTCGCGGATCATGTCGCTTGTGCCAGCGACCGTGCGTTTTCTCAACATTTCCCTTCACTGCTCTGCTCCTATTGATTATAGCGTGATGAAAAGTATACTATAACCTGCTCAGGAGTATGAATAATAATTGTACCAAGTTTCGTTAAAATCCGTCCAATAGTTTTTGTTTCTATAACGGTTATACAGACAGACAGACAGACAGACAAACAGACAGACAGACAGACATTGATGATTGCATTTTTGGCATCAGTATCGATCCCTAATCAACCCCTGATAGTTATTTTGTAAATATATTTAATGTACAGAATTGACCTCTCTACAGATTTATTATAAGTATAGATATAAAATCCGCGAATCACGACACATTTTACGCGATATTTAAAACAACGAGCGCGACATATCAACAGCTTATGTCCTTTGTGTATCTTTATTGAAATAATTCCGTAAAAGTACACCAGTTTATTGAAACGAGATTATTCTGTGCAACGGTTCAATATTTTTATTTTATTTTTATTTTTAACCGTGTTGTTGTTTTATTTTTGTATGTCATTTAGGTTTAGATTGCAGATAAATTTGTACAGATAATGCTTTAGAAAAATAGTCAAAATTAAAAACATTCATATGGCATTTATCTATCAGATTTCTATCTAGAACTTTCTTGGGAAACTCTCTCGCCCTTAGTATTGTTAAATTAACTGATTTATTTGTTATTATCTGGTAATGTGACGTAATATTTTTCTCATCGGCAACAATGTAAAATAAAAACTGGCAACACAGAAATTAAAAGATTATTTTGTGAATTAAAACAACTGATAGCTATTTTCATAATAGCAATTAGCGTGGTGTCAACTTCAAAAGGCTCCGCCGGCTGCGATCTGAAAAATTAATCATTATACACGCCAATCATCATTATAATGTGTGTCCACTTGCATAGTTTTCAGGCATTAAGTACCAATGACATGACTATACATAACGAACAATAGAAAAATAAATCGAATTACTTACATATTTGTACACGGAATTTATCAAGTTAAACAATAATTTAAAATAAGAAAAAAACATTAATTTTATTTTATTTCAGCTTGAAATATTACTATATAATGCTTGATATGTTTTTGTATTCTTATACTGAAAGAAAATATCAGCCCCGCCCTCATGATGCCGACCGTAGGCAGTCTACGAGGCTACGGCCGTCGCTACGGGCTACGCCGTAGCCGTCGGCCGGTTACCTAACCGACCGTATTATAGTCATTTGCGGGGCAAAATTGTGGCTCATTATTTCAATTATATGGTAGAAAACGCGAATCAATGAAGTCTACTAAAACTATTCGAATCATTAAACTAATGATAAGATTTCCTACTGAATTTCCAAGAAATAAAAATTTCTTCAAAACAAAACTACAGAATTTAAATTAACATACTAAAAATAATCCGTTTGTTTCATAAAATCGCTGAGTAAAAAATACAAAACAGTTTAATTTGTAAACGTTAAGCCACCGACGGTAACTACATGTTTTCTTTGAACCGTGAGGTTAATTTTAAGGCTTTAGAAATAGCTCGTCTTTTAAATAAACCGTTTGTAAATTAAAGGGAGTGGGAAGTTAGTTTGTTATAGCCTTCAATAGCCGCCGTTAAAACCGAACCGCATTTAACTTTTTAAATATAAATGATTGTAACAGCCCGCAATCATTTGTTTCACAACCTTTTAAAAACGTTTGCATAATTCTTGTTCTATTTTTTTAAATTTTACGTTGGATTATGAGCGTTTTATTTGATGCGTGATTTTTTTTTCTATAGACGTTTTTATTTTTTTTTGTTTTTATTTAATGACTCTCACTCATTAATTAAGGTTTAGTTTAATGGAATTTCTAAACAATATGAAAATCTTTTTAGACGTACTTTATAAACAATTTTACTGTAAATGTATTGGTTTTCAGGAAAAATATATAAATAATGAAATTATATAAATAAATAGCTAAATTAATATTTTTTTATCGTGAATAAAAGTCATGTTATATGATACTGTTATTGGCAATGTACAATTATTACAAGATGTCACTGAAAACTACACAAGACGTACACACGGACAAGTTCGCTGACACACAATCCCCCATGGAGCTCCATGCAGTCGCCACGGCAGCGCGAGCGGTAACACACACATCGCAATGCAAATATATAAGTAAATATAATAATACTAATCAATTAAACTGACGTTTTTAAATCCTGAAAAATGTGTAATGGTTAGAAACGTAAGTATTACTCATTTTTGTGTGTGTAAAAATATTTGTTTAGTAATGTTTTGTTTTCCGTTGGTGACGCCCGTGTGTCCGACGACAACAAGCGAGACCTTCACGCTCGGTGCAGTAGTAGAGGCTGTATATAAGGCAGTACTCACGGACGGGTTGGGGACGCACCGGCGCGGGTCGGAGCTCCGGTACGTCGGGCTGTAGCGGCCCGGGAAGCACCCTGGCGGCGCCATCAGCCCCCCGCCGGACTTCATCTTATCCGGCGAGTACATCGCACATGACCCCCAAGGGTCGTCCTCCAATTTCAACACCTTGGAAGGTGAGTGATACTGCCGGTCGAAAATTTTGGCGATTTTTATCGTACTTTCGGGTGTAGAAATGGCGGCGGTACCGCGACCGTCCGCTTCGCCGGGTACTGACCGACTGAAGCAGGAAAGCGGTGACGTCACGGGCCACGCCCTCGCCCCTCCACTCGCCCCCGCCTACCGCCCCCCTCACCGTCTCACGCATGTTTACGTCGCCGGCGGCGGGTTCACGAATTACTGAATTATTTAATTGGTCCATTCACTTCTCCTGCTTGTTACCTTTTCACGCTTCTCTAAAAAGGTTGACGGATGGCCTGCGACGATCGACGGCGGCTAATTGCGCGACAATCGATACGCGCGGGACTCGCTGCGCCCGCCACGGCCGCGTGTTGTTGTGCACGTGACAGGGTGCTGGTCGCGTATGTATAGTGGGTTCGAACTCTGACTAACGAGGCAGCTGGGCGAAAGTGGTGACTGGTTCTTGTACTTAGAATATGAGGTACAAGTGATAGTAGTAAGGTATATAATGGCTAGTCCTTTGCCATAGAGAGATGACATGCTCATGCAAGATTTAAAATTATAAAATAACCAAGACTTTTCAACATACACTACATACTACTATTTACATCTAACAAACTACTCAATTCAATTCGTAACATAACATTTAAAACAAATGGATTTCAAGTAAAACAACCGTACACAAATACGAGTTATTTTCACTTCAAATATTGTACGTCTTTCACGTGAAGTCGACCTAGACCCTAGACTCGAGTTGATCGCACGAAGCGAGGCGACTGCGTAGCGTGAACGACAAGGTCGCGGCCCGATACTGAGGATACGTCGCTCACACGCGTTCTTATATCTTTATAGTAGCTCTTGTGATGTTACTACTACAAATATACTTTACATCGACCTGAATTTACACTTGGAGTGCATGACGTGAGACGACAAGGTTGCGAGCAGATTATCCATAACATGTTTATATTTCAATTTAATTTTCTTTGTACGTAGATCGTAAATTAGCTTATAACATTGGTAAATTTTATAGAAATATCACACTAAACAGTTCACAAATATCGATCAAAGGAAAATCAGTTCGAAATTAGAAATACATCAAAACCTACAAGCCTTTGAAGGGTTAATAGCGTTGATTCCTTTCACTGTAAAAGCCCCCGCACACGCCAGACTAAACTGTCGCCCGATGATTGGTATACAGTTTATTTTGAAAGCAATTATAAATACTATCAAACTTTTAGCCGGTCTACTACTAGTCGGATAATTTTCTTTATAATGTACAGACGGACAGCATATCACGTTACCACAATCTGTCAAATTTCTTCAATGGATTTTCAACCTTATCAAAATAGTGGTAGGTTAATGTTTGATTGGTAATATTTGACAGATTCGGGTGCTGTGACCTGCTGTCGTTTGTATTTACATTGCCATCCAGGACTTTGGAGTGGAGGTGATTCATAGCCATCTCCTTATTATCTACAACCAAATCAGTTGTTTTCCTTGTAGAGATTGAATTTTAATAATAGCTCCATATAAATTATGTCAATTTTAAATATTTTACAAAACTACTGATAGAAAGACCAGCGATGAGGACCATTTTTTTTATGCGCTGTATTTAAGCTGTATATCTAAGAATAGTTTTAGTTATAAAAAGAAATGTAAATATGTACATTGTGTTTTCTAAATAAAGTTAAACATAATTTTACTTCTGATAGAAAGGTTACAGAAATCGGCCATTATTAGCCCGATCAAACTATCGGCCGACTAAAAGTTGCCAGTGTGCCTCTAAATCGCTACAGAAAATTACCTTTGACCATTCGGTGTCTTAGAAGCCCCAGTCCCTTCATATAGAATAGTCCTGCTTCGAGAATCTTCCCTGACATCTACAGTAAGCTCGTTTGCTTGTCAGGTAATACGTTTCTCGGTAACATCAGGATTATTATTCTCGGCCGAAACTCGTTAAATTGGAAGCCTTGAAGTTCATTTATCAAAGTCTGTCTTGCTATAATAGTGTAAGTGCGCTTGTGTGGTTTTTTGTTGGGTTTTAAGTTTGTTAAATTGTGGAGACAACTGTGAATAACAACAGTCTACATTAGCTGTGAGAGAGAGTCTGGTTATATTTTAATAGTTTTATCAATTATTTTTTTGGCTGTTTGTTCTACCTGTACTACAGTAGATGTAGAGTAATCTATCATTTTATGTCGGTTCTTCAGGAAAACTAAAAGAAAAATATGTGATTATTATAAAATGCATTATAAAATGCATTTGTCTTTTTGCATATTTTCAAAATAAATTATAATTTTGTTAGTTACAATTAGCAGGTACATTACCTGCCTAGCCTTTTCCCAATTTTGACGTCAGCTTCCAGTCTATCTGGATGCAGCTGCAAACCAGTGTTTTACATGCAGCGACTACCTGTCTGACCTCCACAACCCAGTTACCCTGGCAAGCCAATACACATTGGTAAGACTGGTTGGCAGACTTTCCGGCTTCTGACTACCCCTAATGACTGTCAAAGATGGTCTAATGACAGCTGGGACCTTCCAAAACACGGAGGAAACTTAAGCTTAAATCTTTGCTGAACCTTATGATCGATCGTTCCGCATGGCTTTGACTTAGCCACGAGCTCTTCCTCTAGCGCATTCCATTACCTACTTATTTTAAGGAAATATACAGGTAGTAACAAACATACAATATCTAAGCATATGATGCAGACACATACAATATAGCAATATAAATTGCCAGCACCATGAAAGGTACAATAAATAAGCTCATACATACAAAAGTCTGAAAGTTATTTAGACAATGCTAAAACTATTCTTATATATTATATTGTATTGCTGTGTACATAAACAGCTTAAATCTAATACCAACAGCGCATCAAAAAAATGATCCTCATCGCTGTCACTCGGTAATGAGGCTGCTAAAAGGCTGGCTTGACCGCTGTGCGAAATGAAAACCAGATCACGGGAAGTGTCAACCAGGCGCTTATCCTTGGCAAGAAGGTGAGCGCTCGGACCCCACAGTCCGAGAGTTAAAAGTCTAAAATAACTGTATCCATTACTAAAATACTTGACAGCATCTTACGTAAGAACATCAAACTACCACGACAGAAAAATAATCCGCTGGTGTAATAATTCCAGAAAATGTTATTTTTACATTAAACCATTATCCTCAACGATAGTTTTTTCAAAAATATTTATAGNGATGTCAGTGTGGTCCCATGGTAAGGAGACCAGGATTTGATGATGGGGTCCTGGAGAAATTGAGAGAACTCTTCTTTCGTACGCTTTTTTACGTCAATCATACTATTACGGGACCGACTGTCACTGTGAGTGGGTATGGGTATTAAAGATATTTTAGTTTGAGACCCGAAAACTGAAAAGCATAAAATAAAAAAAAACTTTTTACAAAAAAACAAAACCGACTTCACAAAAAAACACTGAAAGGGATAAAATAAAACTTTTCACATGGCTCTAGAAGTCGGTGTCTACAGGTCTGTTGTCTGTGTTTTTGTTTTGCCACCGACTTCTAGAGCCATTTGAAAAGTTTTATTTTATCCCTTTCAGTGTTTTTTTGTGAAGTCGGTTTTGTTTTTTTGTAAAAAGTTTTTTTTTATTTTATGCTTTTCAGTTTTCGGGTCTCAAACTAAAATATCTTTAATACCCATACCCACTCACAGTGACAGTCGGTCCCGTAATAGTATGATTGACGTAAAAAAGCGTACGAAAGAAGAGTTCTCTCAATTTCTCCAGGACCCCATCATCAAATCCTGGTCTCCTTACCATGGGACCACACTGACATCGTACTCTTTCAAACACAAAAAGAATTTCTCAAATCGATCTATAACTGCCGGAGATATGGATTAACATACATAAAAAAAAACGGTCGAACTGAGAACCTAATAATGAAATTTAGAGTTCTAGAAATTTAAAGTAAAAATAGTATTTTCTGAAGATTCACCCATACGCTTCTTGTAACAAATCGAAGACGTTCAGGTCGCAACCCAGTTGGCAGTGTAGGTCATCCGACAGGTCCGAGTAAACCCGGCCAAGATATCTTCGAAAACTAGGTGTTACTAAAATAGTAGTCAATGTCAAAACGTTTTGTCCGTTGATAGGTAGATATTGTTCTCGAATCTGGCTTTCAGCAGCTGGATTTAGGCGTTTATTTTGCATCTAAGATGGGAGTAGGTAAAGTCTTTATATAGTTTGTTTGAGATGTAGGTGTGACTACCTTATCACATTGCTGATTCGGGTTATTGGGGAAAATGGCTTTTGTCTAAAATAAAGAATAGGGCCAGTTTTGTAGGTTCCAGATAATGTTCTCGATAGCAACTTGACAGATGTGAATGTTTTTAATTTAGACTATTTTTCTATGACATTATCTAAAACTTCGGCCCAATAATTAAAAATGTAAAAAAACTTACATCAGATTTCGAACGCAGCTAATTCATTTTATAGTATACACATATTTACAGTACTAACTATTAGCTGAACTTATCTTATATCCAGCTTTAAAGTAATAGAAGTCATCAAAAAAAATTGACCACGACTCACACTCGGTAACATACAAAAGGCTGGCTACAATACCTTTCACTTACTAAAACAAAACGACCACAACATACGCTGCAATCAACTGCACCCTCCTTATGTTCTATATACAGTACATTTCTGTTTATGATACAAGCATGATACCTCGTAGTACTCATCCCATTTTATCACAATGCTAATAATTAGCTGCATCAACTGGCTCAGTAATTACGCTTTCATCCGGCAGATGGCGAGAGTTTTAATTTTTCGATTTCGGACCACCCTGTATAATGCATGAGGCTTTTATCGCCGCCGCGGCTCCTTCGGGGATTCGTGATGTACGGGACACGGGGGAAGCGGTAGCGGATTTACTTATTGTACTGACAAAAGCAGGTCACGTAACACGCATCTGTCAAATTTTACCAATCTATAATTAACCTACAACTATTGAGATAAGGTTGTAAATCTATTCCAGAAATTTAACAGACTGTGGTTACTTAGGTAATGTGCTCTCAGATCAACCTACCTCAATCTGTCAAATTACTTCAATACATTTTCAACCTATAACAATATTGAAAGGTTTCGATTGGTAAAATCTCACAGATTCGGATACGTCGACCTGTTGTCGTCTGTACCTATTTAATTATATGAACACAAGAGGAAAAAGGAAAGAAGACACTCACTTCAATGTCTTCCGAATTAAAGTCACTAAGGACTGCCTCAGGTAAATTTTGATGTACCCACAAAAACGTTTTGCAGCTGAATTTGAGTCAAACTACCACTTTAGTTTACATAAGTTTCTGGTAATAAATCAGTACAATGATGAATGGTAGTAAAGACATTCCAACAATCTAGTATTTTGCCTGTATCAGACCGTTTCAGTGGGTCTTTGATCCAACTCTGGTTTCCAAATAAAAATAAAAAATACCAGCCATCGGTTCAACTGCCTACCTACTGTTTTGTCTAGTGTACCAGTATCGGTGCCAGTATAGTAACACCTAATATATATTTTTTATTTTTTTTAGTAGTTGATGTTATAGCGGCAACGGAAATAAATGATTTGTGAAAATTTCAGCTTTTTAGATATCACGGTTTATGAGATACAGCCATTAGATAGACAGCTAGACAGGCAGCGGAGGCTTAGTAATAGGGTGCCGTTTAACCTTCGGATACGGAACCCTAAAAAATGCTCATGTCAAGGTTATCAAATAACAAAAATAATAAGTAGATAAAATCCTTTAAATTAAATAAAAACGCTTGTTTCTTATAACTTAGGCCACAGATCAACCACGTACCCTTTTTAGGGTACCACAGATAGGCACGGAAGTACGGCGGCAGTTCCGAGCCATACTCAGCTGTCCATTAACAATTCTATCGCGAATTAGAACGGTAATTAAGAGCTTTCTTTATCACTGCCGTGTTCGAATGTTCTAGAAACCGCTATTTTTGCACTCATTTGGTAACCAGTACGATCTTCTTTCTTTTATGGAAATGGTCGGCGTTTTAGCTGTCCTTTTTGCCGTAGTTTCTGTTATAGGGTATATTTAATAGATGAAATCGGATCGGATTGCGAGTTTAAATAGTTTTAAATGTAAAGTGCTCGTGAGTTGCTTCTCGTGTCTTTTCATTGCTTTTATTTAGGTACGGTTAATGTAAGAAATATCCAATGTCTAAATGTCCAATTAATGTCCCATCGGGTTCTGAGTGTGAGGGAATAGGGAGTGCACTTGTGTCTGCGCAAATGCTCGTGCACTATAATATATCCTGCGCAGCTAGCTGATCTCCTTAGAAATTTTATCTGTTTGTCGCAGTTTCATGCCAAACCACTGACTGATTTAAATGTCATTTTGTAAAGACGCCAGCACATCAACCTACCTCGATCTGACACGTTTCTTCAATAAATTTTCAACCTCATCACAATATTGGAAGGGTATTGTTCGATTGGTAAAATTTGACCTGCTGGTGTCTGTACACAGAGAGGCTAAATACGTTACTTGTTATACGGGTGTGGGAAATATTAAAAAACATGATTGTTATTTGTCATAATATATAAATATTAAATGTTGTATTAAGATTCTTAGTATCGAATAGACAGACATGTGTTGCTGGGGAGTTTGTTGAGCCATTTCTTCTTCCCAGCAAAAATACATAGGAAGTGGTGATGGACGTTTTTGGGGCTGTCTCATGTAATTTTGACGTTAGAAAAGTGCTGTTTTCAGCCTATTTTAAATAAATGCTTTTTAATTTGATTTGATAAGAACAGCTAATTAATAAGCATCTTGTCTTAAATTGTTTGTGCGTATAATTTTTCTATTTTTCACATATAGAAATAAACATAATTCCACTCAGATTAGAAACATACATACGTGAATACTCACAATATGTGCGTGTAAGCTGGAAAAAGCACCACATGTCCAGGTCAGTGAAGGGGTTATCCTGTTCCCCTGGGAAACACAAAATACCCCTAATTTTATACTCGTGCCGTCGCATTTTTGTCCATGTTTGGGTATAAGGTAGTAGTATATCAATTTCCATAAGAAAAATACATGCATTAGAATAAAATAGTACTTACATACTTCCTTAGTGATTTTTCAAAATTCTTCAACTTTATGATATTAGCATAAATTATTAGATCTGTAAAAACCATATTTCAAGCAAATAAATGCATATTTAAGAAAGAAAGAAAGAAAGAAAAACCATTAATTCCACACAAAAAGAACCAAAAGACAGCAAACATATAATACATACTAAGGACAAAATAAACTATGAACATAAAAACACTGTAGTTGCCTAATGTGTGAAAAGGGTCAGCGCTCAGCTTAGATAGGGGTTACACGATCAGTCTGGCGTCAGTCAATTCCATCAGTCTGGTCATGAATGATGGGAGACTGATCGTGTAACCTGGTGACTGACGGACTGATGGTCCAAAATGTACCATGTTTTTTGCCCGTCAGTCTTTCGTCAGTCCGTGACTGATGCCAGAATGACGCCGGACTGATCGTGTAACCCCTTTCTTACATGCTGTGACTCGTGCCATCAGGCTCAAGTCATCAGCACTGGTTTTCAGCGCTGACCCTATCTATCTATTTATCTGGCATCTGTAGGTACCAAAGCGTAAGGGTGACAAATCAACTTCGAGCTATGCTGCGCTGTGCTGTGCTGTGCTGTGCTGTGTTTCTTAAGCTACGTTTTTTAACAATCTAGCTCAGTATAAACTTGTTTGAATGGGTGAATTAAACTTGTTCGTTCTTGTTTCTTTGTGCGCGCATACGCAAGTGCGAGCGAGATGGGAGTACGAGAGTGACGTCTGAAGGCGATGGAGCACAGCTCGCACACACAGGATACACAGCATGGTTTGTTTGTATCCTCATTAAAATATTAGACGAGCGAGTTGACCAAACATAGCACAGCGCAGTACAGCGCAGCATAGCTTGATGTTGATTTGTCACCCTAGTTGCCACCAAACTGTTTGTCGTCGCGAAACACTGCGCGAGTACCTGCGCTGAAACTGTGTGGTACGGATAACATGTTCGTACCTGTGCTCTGAATTTAGCTGCAGGCCGCCATTTATTTATTTTATCCCGGCTTGTCATTATGGGAAGGTTGTATTGGTTGGTTATGGGCAGGTACTGTGTCTGTATTGAGAGCATGGGTTCGCTATGTTGTGGTGGTGTTGTGTGGTTAGTGTGTGTGGTGGTAGTTTGAATCACTAGTGTGTGTTATCGATTTGTTTGTGTGTGTGCTCGGTGTATGGTGTGTGTGTGTGGTGTACGGTGAGGATGATTTTTGTGCTATGTTTATGTAGGTCGTCAATCGATTGATGATCGCGCGTGAGGTTTGGTTGGTGTGTGTTTGTTTTTATAGATGGTTTCTGAGTGTGGTAGTATTGACGTGGTTGTGAGAACATATGCTACGGTCGGTTTGGAGTGATGGCTAAGAGACTTTGGCGTAGTAGTACGGGTAGTATGTCTCAGAGAGGATCATTAAAGTACTGACAACGCAGTTCGGTTACCTAGTGCGCGATTGCCAGGAGTGCCCGGGTAATCGTGGGTTGTGGAGGTCAGACAGGCAGAGGTCGCTTCCATGGTAGAAATCGTACTGTCTTCAGTCTGGCCAGTCTCTAGTAGACTGGAAGCCGACCCCAACATAGTTGGGAAAAGGCTAGGCAGATGATGACTTTGAGTACAATTATGACTCATATTATTTTTCAATGATGTATAACAATTACAAATATTTGAAAACAAACGAGGTGCAGGTTCAACATTAAAATTAATGTTTAAGTAGCGTAAAGATGTTATTATTATTAGTTTAGCGTAAACCGTACACTAGAGAATAAATAATAGCACTAGAGAGATACAAGCAGTACCTACCTTTGTACTATTTTATAATACTTCTTCTTCTGTCATATATTTACTGTGTACATAAATAAAAATAAACAGAGTAAAATTTTATTCTATCTTACACAAAGTAAGTAGTAAACACATTTACTTAAATTATATTATATTTACTTAAATTATGCTGCACTAGCTGCCCGCCCTCGCTTCGCTTCCTGGAAAGCTCCCGATCGGCGTTGGTTTGTACAAAACATAAACTTACTATACACTAAAACCTTCCTCAAGAATTTTTCTATCTATTGTTGAAAACGGAATGAAAATCCGTTCAGTACTTTTCGAGTAAATCGCGAACAGACAGACAGACAGACGCGGCGGGGGACTTCATTTTATAATAAGTATAGATTCCACAGTTAATCTGCGAACAGCGTTGAGGGCTACACTATTGTTAATGTTGTGTTTAATTTACATTTTTTCTTACACTGTATAATTGTAGCTGTTTGTTGTACCATTTGCATAAAATAAAATAATATAAAATAAGCCTTCAGCGATACCTATACAAAAAAACATGTATGTGTGCCTTAAATCCTGACACATTTGTGACAGCAACAAAGATAAGCTACGTAAGTAGGCAAGTATCATCAGGTATTACATAGCAGAAAAAAGTTAAAACAGGAAAGGTTTCAACGAGACGGGCAAGACAGTTGGGCGGGGGCGGATTGCAGCTTCCGCCGGATGTGGCGGCGCCCCCACTCTCGCCGGAAGCGACCGAGCCCTTCCGACAAAAGCAAAGGTGGTAGCGTTAGCAACCTATTTGTAGGTATTTTACGATTTTAATCCAAGAAACTTATCTAATATTATCCATTCTGCAAACAAATTCATTGAGCCGTTTTGTAATACACAAATAACTAAATATCAGCGCACAACAAACTATAATTTTTTTAGGGTTCCGTAGTCAAAGGGTAAAACGGGACCCTATTACCTCCGCTATCTATCTGTCTGTCTCCAGGCTGTATCTCATAAGCCATGAAAGCTAGAAAGCTGAAATTTTCACAAATTATGTATTTCCGTTGTCGCTATAACAACAAATATTAAAAATTTAAAAAAAATGGGGTCCTCCAATAAACGTGTGTGTTTTTTATTTAAATATTTTTAATTGTCAATGTCATCTGAGAAAAACAATTCGTCATTTGTCTAAATAGTAAACATTTTAAAATATAATCTACTGTAAATAGAGGTATTTTCATAATTATCATCATAAATACAGCAGTAAAATTTAAGTTTTTTCTTCTAACGTTACTTAGCCGCTCGCTCGCACGGACTAGGGAAAATATGTTATTCGCGTATCCCAATTAAAATCATAATTAACTTGGTATTAAAGCGAGCGCTAATCCCAATTATAGAGCACGTGGGTTTAAACTTCGCTATGTAGTACCTAATGCATCACAACATTATTCAATGTACAGACGACAGCACATCAAGTTACCACAATCTGTCAAATTTCTTCAATACATTTTCAACCTTATCACAATAGTAGAAGGTTAATGTTCGATTGGCAAAATTTTACAGATGGGTTGAGCTGCTGGCGTCTGTACAAACATGAAAAGAATACTGTAAATACCTCTTTTTAGGGTTCCATTCCCAAAAGGTAAAACGGGAGCCTAATACTAAGACTTCGCAGTCTGTCAGTCCATCTGTCGCAAGGCTGTACCTCTTCAACCACGATAGTCAGAGAGCTGAAATTTTCACAGATATTCTGTATTTCTGCTGCCGCTTAGTAATAAATACTAAAAAATATAGTACGAATTTTAGGGCGCTCCAATACAACAGACGTGTTTTTTGCACAGAACCCTTTGTGCGCAAGTCCGCCTCCTGCTTGGCTGGTTACATACTTTGTTTATAATTTTGTGAATACGTCAGCGTAAGTATATTTTTGTAAAATAAAGCACAGAAAAAATTGTTTTGGTTCGATAGACTCACTTCATCATCTGCCTAACCTTTTCCCAACTACATTGGGGTCGACTTTCAGTCTAACAAGATGCAGACACGTACCAATATTTTACATGGAGCGACTGCCTATCTGACCTCCACAACCCAGTTAAAACCCAGTTAGTTTAGAAAGACTGCTTGTCAGGCTATCAGGTCTCGGAGTACCCGTAGCGACTAAAACTACAATTCTTTTTCTGGTCCTACATCTGAACCGACTAAAGTTACTTAACTTAACGGGCTTTCCGTGTACCTATTCTAATTGAAAGTGAAGTGGAATTTATTTAAAACCTTTATACTTGCAATGGAAAAAAATGAGTCAACACTGAAATTCTTAAATTCTGCACTAAAATGATGTAATGGCGTCAAACCCTACTAATATTATAAATGCGAAAGTAACTCTGTCTGTTACGCTTTCACGCCTAAACCAGTGAGCCGATTTTGATGAAATTTACAGGTACAGAGATAGAATAGACCCTGAGGAACAACATAGGCTTCTTTTTATCCGGGTACGGGAAATAGTTCCCTCGGGAAGCGGGCGAAGCCGCTGGCAGAAGCTAGCTTTCTATATAAGTATGTGGGATTTGATAACTTCTGATAGATCAAGCACCAATTTTTAAACAAAGGATAACGTACTTAAACTACACGAGCCGTTCCGCTACAAAAATAATAAATTCTATTTGATCGCAATATATATTTCTCTAGAGGAAAATACAGTACTTTAGCCCCGTTTTATTTCCACGTGTTTTTGTATCCTTGCTTCTATTCTAAATACATCGAGGGGTGTACCAGTGTAACAATAAATGGAACACTTGTATCTAATGTCAGCCGTTAGAGTCACAAGCCGGAACGATCCCGGATACGGGTCGGATACGGCACGTGGCGGTAACGACATGCCGACACCGCAATTGTGCACAAAATTGTTTTAAATGATTGTATTAATTTTTTAGGGACTGTTTTGTCACGATTTCCTTTTTTTTGGTGAAAGTGTACTGGTTTTCTTTTGAGGTTAGTTATTTTTATAGCCGATTATAATATATGTATTTGATCATTTTCGTGGTAGGAAAATATTTTGGATAATTAGAGTAGTATAAATACCCAATGGGCACGGCACTATCAACAATTAAAATGACGTAGGGCCAGTTTTTGACGAAACAGATCAGAAAGCCATTTAGGAAGGTAGAAAAAGTGCTACAAAATATTGAATATTTTCATAAAATCAAAACTAGCACTGAAATAATTAAACATAGAAGAATATTAATGGAACTGAAAATTCTCGCCTTCATATTAAAGACTAGCTTCTGCCCGCGACTTCGTACGCGGAACATGTCGCTTATGCCAGCGATAACGGGTCGTCAAAATGAAAGATCTTAAACGTCTGATGTCGAATTCTAAGAGCCCGGGGAAACGACGGGTTGCGTGAGACGATTCGAAATGTTTCAGACTTATCATACCATACCATTGCATTGCATTGACTGCCCTTTTAGAATGTATGGACAACGCCATCTATCGGTAAAAGTGAACACTTATCGGAGCTAGTTACGCGCGAGAAAGCTACATAAAGCTGTCCGTGTGAAAAACAGCGACACCGTCACAAAACGAAGGCCAGTAACAGTCGATTTAGCTTAAAAACTGACGGAGTTTCATAGACACTTACCCCCCTTTGTCTGTTTGTCTGTTTGTATGTTTGAATGTTGTTTGTTTGTTTGTTTGTTTGTTCGTTTTGCACACGCTAATCTCAGATCCGCTGAGCGGATTTAGATGAAACTTGGCAGACATATAGCTTATAATCAGAATAACATAAGGCTATATTTTTTGGAAATTCGCTCTTAAGGGGTAAAAAGGAGGGGGACTTAGTATGAAACTCCGTCAC
>NWSH02000323.1:3810191-3833930 GCA_002382865.2 Heliothis virescens
TTTTTTTTTCGAATTCTTACTCTTCTTTCAATTTCTAATAACCCTACATATTTTGTTTTGTAAAAATATGAAATGTACAGACACGATTTTTTTACTGTTTTATTATATGTATAGATATAGATAGATACACATATCTGCCTAGCCGTTTTACTCGACTTCTAAGGAAACATAACATATGTTTTCCTATTTTTTTTGGAGTTGGCTTCCAGTTTAACTAGAGCAGCAGAGTACCAATGTTTGGCCGACCTCCTCAACCCAGTCCCTAAGCATACTAATACCACAGTTTAAATATATGTAGAACAGCTGGGAACATCACACTCATATTCGCATGCACACTCACATTGACGAGCACTATGTACCTTTACCAGTGCTGTCAGTACTGACTGTCGCGTCAAAGCTACCGCGCCACCTAGCATTTGACCAAATTAAGAACTAAAGTTTGACAGACATATAAGTCAGTACTACCAAGTGACAACCCTACGGCTTCGATGGTGCTTACTTCATCATTTTGACAACGAGGCTTAGCTTTATTACTAGTAGATCTTCATTTTGTGCTAATACCGTTGTTATGACTGGCTGTCAAACTTTCTAGATCCTGACCGTTACTGCCAAAGATATTCAAATGACAGCCGGGAAGCCACAATTGAATATGCCCTTCGGAATAAAATACATTATTCTATCAAAGATACACTTAACAAATAATAATTATTATTATAATTCAGACACCCTAAACTGACAGGGGTGTCCAAATTCACATTTGATTATTATTTTTTAAGTTCAAATGGGCATGTCTCTATTTGTCTGATTGCTAGCCACGTGGCGGCTTAAGTTTAGGGTCTCAAATCGGTTGGGACGTATAGTCACGCTTATAGGATTATACGCCAATTGGACAAGCAATTTATGTTATGTCACACAAATGTGGATTAGTTTTATGGGTATATTGACTTTAAGATGCGTCAGAATGTGTGTATGAAGTGTGTTTTTAGTACGTCATGCTTAAAATCTATACAAATATTATAAAGCTGAAGACTTTGTTTGTTTGAACGCGCTAATCTCAAGAACTACTAGTCCGATATGAAAAATTATTTTAGTATTAGATAGCCCATTTATAGAGGAAGGCTATATGCTACTTTTTATCCTGGTGCACCTAGTAGTTCCCACGGGACGTGGGTGAATCCGCTGGCAGAAGTTAGTAGTATCATATAGGGACTGTCTCTATAATAAGATATTACTTTCGTGTTTCCTATTTACGTTTGTGATTTTTCGGCGCATTTTACTGGAGAGCGAGAAATAAAATTCTCCTTCAACAACTTCAAAATGTTGCTGAGTATTAAGAAGTCATTTCAAGAATTGTACTCAGTTTTATAATTTTTGAAAAAAAAACGGTTTTTCAAACCATACAGACAGAATTGTGCTGTTGAGGAATTTGTTTCACCTGTATTTCTTACCAGCGACAATACAAAGAAGTGGTGAAGACCGTTTTTATTAGCTGTCTTTTCTAAAAGTGTTGTTTTTTAAACCTATTTTTATCTTTTTTTTCGAACTCGAATAAATGACTGACTTGCTAATCCATGACACATTTCTTCAACAAAAAATCAACAGTTATTCAAATTCGAAGTCTGTCAAAAACTATGCAAATGTTATCGCAAAAACATAGAGGTGAAAACGCCAAATTCGGTCGGCACGTGGAATAAAACGCGATAGTGTCAGCAGCATCCCCTGAGATCGACTGTCATGAGTCACGCGTCTATCCGATACCAAATAGATTAGATTATGCATTTTGAACGGACGTACGATATCGGTTTTCTATATACGGCCTATTTATTTAACCCTACATTCAAGTTTTAGTGTTTTTCACCCTTCGGCGGGATGTGAATGGTTATGCTTTAAAATAAGTTGAGTTTTGAAGGTTGATGTTCGTTTGTTATGAGGTAAGATACAGTATTTTGGTTATATTGGACCATCTAAAGTATACTTTGGATAGTAGAATAATATGGATGACAAAAGCAGATAATTTGATGACTGCTACATGTAAAATGCGAAGCGTAAACTTCAACTGAGTCAAATATACGAATCAAATCAAAAATACGAACAACTCTACAATATCTGCCTATCAATCTGAGTATTCATTTAGATTCGGCAACATTACGACAATTATCAAAATGGTACAATTCCAGTTAAGTAGAATCGAACAAACTTTACCACGGTCTAGTGTTGTGCCTAGCTGTCAAACCGCTATCACCAATTAGTGAGGTGACATTAATTGTGATGTAAACTTCGGCAGTGGAGGGGGAAACTCAGAGGCACGCGTAAGCCACGCGTCCAAAATTTGGGGCTTTTACCCTACTCAACTGGGCCACATTGTCGAGACCTCCCGCGCTTCCCTTTCACCACAGAAACAGGGGGTGTAAGCGGAAATTTTTGAGTCCAACTTGATCAAGTTACACTGGCGCGTTGTACTCGAACTTTAATGTAAGAGCACTTATCTGTTATTTCTTTATTGTTGTAATTTTCGAGGGCAGTTGAGTGCTCGAGACTGCATACATTTTGGCGTTCAACAAATTTTCGTTGATAGCCAACTTTGATGGGCGCGTTAAAACATATTGCGGGAACAAATTGTTTCATGGAAATGTTATTTTTTTTAATACTAAACCTTTTTTATTAATTAAATATGAAATGGAAAAGACTACACGGACGTTAAAGTGGGGTAAAGTGCCGGTCACACAACATTTTTCTATCGATGGCGGCGTTACAATGTTGCAGAATCATAGGGCTGTTTACACGGCTACAATTATAGTTTTGCAACTTTAATAGACCCTTAACATATCCTTGTCGACTATGGAATATTATTTTATCGAGAAAGGAAACTATAATTTTAATATTACCGCAACATTATTTTGTAAAACTGAGCGATGATGTCACGTTTTGACGTGAATTGCTAATGAAAAAAATGTACTTTTGCCAAATACTGTACTTATGTTAAAGAGCACCCCTCTTTTGGGTTATTACGTACTTATTTATTAAATTATCCTCATTATGAGTGGCCAAGGTACAATTTATGGACAGTCACTGGTAAAGGCAGTACATTTTACTGCCGGAAGCCTGATTTACAATAAGCAGCTTTCCCTTCTTATTAAGTCATTAGACAGACGATAATTTCATGTCCTCGAGCAATCCTGGAAAAAACAGCTGTAAAATCACGTAGAAAACCGATTAGTAAACGAACCAATCTAATATTATAAAAGGAGTTTCATAAAAAAATACTATTCTAATTGTACCCTGAATTGGCAGCTACTTTGCCTGCACGACCAAGTGGCGTGGGATCGCAACTCGCGCGCATTAAAATTCAAAATTCGCGCACAAAAGAGAATACAGTACGAAGCTCCGAATTGTTATCCTTGGGGTTTAATTATGTCTTTGTGGCTGAAAAAAAGAATATTTCATAGTCCTTAGGGAAGTCCTGAAAGGCGAGGTTATGAAGGCTAAATGAATAAATTGAGAACTTGCTAAACTTGTTATTACGACGGAGCTGGTTCTTTGGAGCGTTGCATATTAAACGCGATTGATACGTGCATGTTACCTCACAAAGGAATATTTTAAATGTAGAATTTTCTATGCTTCTTAGTTGATGCACATCTTTGATAAGGCTTGAAAGGTAACTTAATGGGTAAAACATTATTCTATTATACTATAATGTAAACATACTTGTTGAAGATGCAAATGTCGACCAACTGTAAACGTTTTGCTAGAAAGTAAAGTCATTAGCTACAATATATTTTCCAGATTATTACATACTACAAGATTGCTTACAACAACGTTCTAACAAAGTTTAAAACATTGAACTGAAAGTAACGTAAGAGAGAAAATGTCATCGTTCTCACCATGCAATTAACTATTGTAATCCCTGAAATCTAATCAAGATAGAATCAATTTTCAGCAAAATATAAGCATATTATTCATCGGTATAAAAAAACAATTCATAAGAATATTTCACGATTTAAAACATTTTGAAATTAAAAGCGACACTTTGATTTCTCGAAAAAATACATCAGTATTTGCTAACTTTGTATTCGAATACTTCTCAGCTTACACCGTTGAAACTAGAAATTGCATATTCCGCCTCCAACGGCACAATGGCTTATCTAACAAAATGGGGCATAAAATAAAACGTTATAAAGACTAAAACATACAGGGGCGTCCGAAAAATTTTACTGCCGAAAACTTGCGAAAACGTAACAAAAGCAACTGGAAAGTTTTAATATGTGTTCAATCCCCGTGCAATAAACTTGCCTCGCTGGCGCACCCGTTGCCCCGTGATTTCTTCTTGATATTTTATTTAGGAGATTAAGACTGTTTGCTTGGGTCGTTAGACGGCGCCCTCCATTATGCCAGTTTATGATCCCATTCTGAACAGCAGCAGTTGTTGACGCATTCTTCGAACAAATTAGGCGTAAAGTTTTGCTAGTAAATTGCATTGATATGCGAGTCTCCCGTTGGTTTGCTGGCAGGCTATTTTGTTTCAACTTGTATTTTGTGAACGTTCTAGTTTCGGATTTTTGGATGGTCAAGTTTTAGGTTAGTGTTTTAGGCGCTGCGCAAAAAAGAATAAAGTGAAGATATTTTTGTTGCTTTCTAGAGTTCTACAGACTTCATTTGTTTTTGTTCAAATATGTACACGTTAAATATGTGTATGATTTTTATGAAATCTCTTTCAACACAGTCATTGCCAATAACCCAAATAAAATATTACTTAGTACTGTCAAAAAATATCCTCTCAAAAAAAATATTTTTTACAAACAAAATCACGTTCTCCAGAAAAATCCGCCACAAACCGGACTGTACCGCATTTTGTCTTCTTTTTAAATAAATAACGTATAAAAATGTTGCAGCCGAAGTACATAGGTGCATGCACGAGGTTCTTACGCTCATTGCACTTTAACCTAATCCACTTACTGCTGCATACAAGTGCGGTTATTTAAATTTTAATATGGCTGCTATGTTTTATGTGAGATATTGTGGCGTCTAGCGGCCAGTGACAAATAAGCGGTGCACGTGGTTGGTCGCGAGTTAAAAGAATATGGGATGCATGTTAGAAAAGGTAGCGGGCTTTGGAATAGCTAAAAATCAAAGCGAGATGATCATACTCGAAGGAGTTACCGTGGGCCAGGTACACAAAGGGCTCCTAAGGGACATGGTGTGCTTTAGTCAGTAAGAGTCTGACACTCCCTCACGCTGCACCCACAGCGGGATGGATCTTTCTGTGGTTCTTGTTTGAACACATTTGAAATTCAAATGTGGAATAGCTTTTTGATATATTCTACCAAGGTTAATTGGTCTTATTGTTTATGTTAAATACCTTAAAACTTGAATCTTTTGAGAAATAAATTCTTTAACCTTCAAATGTTTCAAAAAATATTTTAATGCAAAAAATCTGAATATTTGAAAAAAAATATCAAAACGTCATTTTTAGGGTTCCGTAACCAAAGGGTAATACGGGACCCTATTGCTAAGCCTCCGCTTTCTGTCTGTGTCTATCTGTCTCCAGGCTGTATCTCATTAACCGTGATAGCTAGAAAGCTGAAATATTCACAAATAATGTATTTCTGTTGCCGCTATAACAACAAATCCTAAAAATTAAAAAATATATATTAAGGGAGGTTCCCATACAATAAACGCATGAAACCGCAAATTATAACTTTGTTATTTATATATTTGTATGAAAAACAAAGTTATTTTTGTTGCCGAAAAATGTTCGTATTTTTTCTAGTTGTAGGTAATAGATCCGTTCATTATTCATAGTGGTACGGACCCTTCGTGAGCGAGTCCTTGCACTTGGCCGGTTTTTTATATTGATTCCTATCACCTCATCGAGCTTCCACCTCAATCAATATACTTTTCAAAGAACGTCAGTCCGGCGTTCAGATATCAAAAGACACTAATAAAAAGAGCTTCAGCGACCATCTTTAGCACAAAAACCTGTTCATCTCATAACTTGTACCATAAAACCAATGCACTTACTTCGGCTCATATAAAGACGTCCAACTAAGTAAATCCCTTTTACGTGAACAAAATTCGCTTTGATTTTCAATATTACGAAGAGATTACAGCTTCTTAGACTCCGCGCCTCTTTGTATAGGGTAAGCAGGACTTTACGATAGCCTGGCATAGACATGGCTCATATAATAGCTTGGCTAAGCTGTCAAACAGCCAGGATATGTTAACTTTACCTGAGAAATCGAAAACGTGGAAATAGGCTACGGTGTTGCTATGGTAGATGTAGGATAGATAGCACATCTAGTTACCACAATCTGTCAAATCTATACTAATATTATAAAGCTGAAGAGTTTGTTTGTTTGTTTGTTTGTTTGTTTGAACGCGCTAATCTCAGGAACTACTGGTCCGATTTGAAAAATTCTTTCAGTGTTAGATAGCCCATTTATCAAGGAAGGCTTTAGGCTATATAACATCACGCTGCAACTATTAGGAGCGAAGAAATAAAGGAAAATGTGGAAAAAACGGGAAAAATTATTTATCCTTGAGGGCTTTCGTTGCGTGCGCTGCGAAAACGGTTCAAGATACCAAAAATATATGTACAAAAGAATTATTCCTCTTGAAATGAGCTAAAAAAAAGTCCGCGAGTATTTAATCTATACCAATATTATAAAGCTGAAGAGTTTGTTTGTTTGAACGCGCTAATCTCAAGAACTACTGGTCCGATTTGAAAAATTCTTTCAGTGTTGGATAGCTCATTAATCGAGGAAAGCTATAGGTTTCTTTTTATCTGGGTGCGTCGAGTAGTCTTCTGTCTTCTTCTTCTATCTTCTCTTCTATATAAAACTCAAAGTCCTGACTGATTCACTGACTCAACATCGCACGGCCCAAACCCGTGAACCTATAAAGCTGATTTTTTTCACAGAGGTTCATCTTAAGACTTTGAGGCGTGTTAAGAAAGGATTTTTTGAAATTCGTGTCCTAAGGGGTTGAAATAGGGGTTGAAACTTTGTATGGCGAATGAATATTAATTACGAATTTCGACATGAAACTTCGTGAAGTTACTCCTTGAAATAAATAAGTAAACACGTGTTTCACATTTTTAATTTTTTTAAATAAATCCTTTAAAGGGTTAAAATGGGGTTTCCGGTTAAAATGGGGTTGTCAATTTGTATGGTGAACTAATCAACGTAAGGCCCAAATCCGTAAACGAATAAAGCTGAAATTTTGCACAGAGGTTCATCATAGAAGATTCACGCGAGATAAGAAACCATTTTTTAAAATTCGTCTCCTTAGGGGTTGAAATAGGGGTTGAAATTTGTATGGCGAACCAATATTAATTACGAATTTAGACATAAAACTTCGTGTAGTTATTCCCTGAAATAAATAAGTAATCACGTGCTTCACGATTTTTGGAAATTCGTGTCCTAAGGGGTTGAAATAGAGGTTGAAGCTTTGTATGGGGAATGAATATTAATTACGAATTTCGACATGAAACTTTGTGAAGTTACTCCTTGAAATAAATAAGTAAACACGTGTTTCACCATTTTTTTGAAATTCCACCTCTAAGGGGGTAAATAGGGGTTTGGTAATTTGTATAGAAGGCTTATGATTTTCGAATGACATGAAATGTGGAAGATAGGTTTCCCTTAGGGTGTAGACATCGCATCGCATTTTACGAAAATATATTCCTAGGGGAGTAAAACGGGGGTTGGTAGTTTGTATAAAAGTCCTATGTTTTTGATGTGTTTACCTGATGCAGAACCGCAACAGACGAGCTAAACTATAAGAGATACAAGAATGGTGCCATTGTAAAAAAAAATCCACGTGATGAAATTTTTCTGCTGAGATACTTAATTTGAAGATCTAGAACACCTTATGTGGAACTTCAAGAGCCCACCTATACCTACTATAACACGTGTAGGAATGATGTCTTAGCAAAAGTTGTTTAGTCTGGTGGGTTGACTTACAAAAATGAAAGTCCTGAATTGCCTCGCGTATTCAGTCGCTACCGGGCTCTTAGAATATGATTCAGATGCTTCAGATCTTTGATTTTGACGACCCCGTTGTCGCTGGCATAAGCGACATGATCTGCGTACGAAGTCGCGGGCAGAAGCTAGTTTATATATATAATATTAGTAGAATCTGTAGAGAGGTCAATTCTGTACATGAAATATATTTTCAAAATAACTATCATGGAGTGATTAGGGACCGATACTTATGCCAAAAATGCAATCAGTAGAATTTTTGTCGGTCTGTATAACCGTTATAGAAACAAAAACTACTCGACGGATTTTAACGAAACTTGGTACAATTAATTATTCATACTCCTGAGCTGGTTATAGTATACTTTTCATCACGCTACAATCTATAGGAGTAGAGCAGTGAAGGGAAAGAGGAATTAAGAACTTTGATTATGACGACCCGTTGTCGCTGGCATAAGCGACATGATCAGCGAACGAAGTCGCTGGCAGAAGCTAGTCAAATCTAAGATAACTAAATTCACCATCTTCCAAGGATCGTTGCGTTATGAAAATTGGCAGTTGTATATATTTCGGATGACAATACAATTATGGTACTGTCGAACTTGTCTCATGATGGAGTCGGAAGATATGAACTGGAACTTCATGATGGAACATCGTAGCATATCCATGTTTGAACTTTTTAGAAAAGTCGTGAGATGAATTTTGGCCACGACAAGGTTTCAAGGTCTGATGAGAAAGACAATTTTTGGCTTTTACGTGCATTTCTAAAAGCGGGTTTTTCTAGTAGTTTCCATTGTAGTTTATATCTGAAACAAAAGAAAAAAAACGTGTCTATTATTTTATTTTTTTCATTTTATGTTTACGTGTTTTACTTGTGTGTGTGTGATGTCAATTATGCTTACATGGAACTCAATGTCCGAAATAAATCTATACTAGTATTATAAAGCTAAAGAGTTTGTTTGTTTGTTTGAATGCGCTAATCTCAGGAACTACTGGTCCGATTTCAAAAGTTCTTTCAGTGTTAGATAGCCTATTTATCGAGGAAGGCTATAGGCTACTTTTTATCCGAGTGCGCGCAGTAGTTCCCACGGGAAAACGGGTGAAACCGCTGGCGGAAGTTAGTGTTAAATAAAATAAAAATTACTTTATTGCTACCCAACTTGTTTTCATTCAGCTAGCCTATTATCGCGTTCTATTCACCTGTTCTTCGACCACGTAAACATTCTTGGTGTATTTATGAATAAGGGTGGTACAGTGGGTGGGTGGGTGGTCACTATTGTTACTCGTGAGGTGTATTTATTAATACCACGGAATGTGAAGCATTGGGTCGTTGCACCGGTGCACCTACATGCTAAGGCCGTTACGTAATAGGTCTTAGAAGTTCTAATTATGTAAAGGGTTATTGACTTATAATCTAAATTTATCTCTATTACATCCAATACGCTGATGTTTTTTCGATTCTATGTTTATCTTATTTATTTTTTAACGCTTACCTGCGCCGTGTTCCTGCCTCGTTGCTCTAGTAACTGCCTCGTTGGTCTAGTGGTCGCATAGCGCGACTGCCGATCACAGGTCTCAGGTTCGATTCCCGGGCCAAGCCGAAATCGCTTTGTGGGTTTTAGAAACTTTTATAAAAGCAGCCTGTAGTTTGGAAGTTGGTGGTGTTACACCCCCGTGCCTGGGAGGGCACATAAAGCCGTAGGTATAAATCCACGTCAGAGCCCGTCAAGCGGATTTGAGAAAACTGCTCATTCGATAAGAAGAAGAAGCCGTGTACTATCAACCAATGATATGTGTGACCCACTCGTTTGAAACCGCTGTAACAAAGACTACCTTATGTACCTACAGTGCATGACGAATTTAGACCATTTTTAACCTACTTAAAACTATGTTCTTTGTCCAGGTTCTGATCTCTATGGAAATTACTTGTTTTTACCGTAGGTACAAGATGTAAAAAAACTTATTCATTTCATAATTTCGTACTTCAATCTTTTTACAAAATTAAAAACATTTTCTAACTATTTCTCAGATATTTAGAACTTTATCTTGAACCTGAGAAACTGGCCGCAAAAGTGGTTTAAATGACAGCAGTGACACAAATAATACCAATTTGAGGTGCCCTCTGAAATATGGAGGAACTCGTCATGACAAGATGGTCACCCACCCCCGGGTCCGCACCAATTATTATTTATACATATATTAAATAGCTGTTACGAGTACTTACCCACAAGTTCAATCTTTTTACTAAAACAAGTCTAAAATATAGTTTATCTTTAATTTGAATTATAAAAGAACACCAATAAAACTTATTTTTCACATTCACCAGTACTCCAATGTTCTGAGAACCAGTTTTCCAAGAAAAAATAAATTACACACGTGTATTTCCACTGTTTCCACAATGAACGTATATTCGTCGATTAAATATTGAATTTACATAGTTTTTGGGAATTCTGAATCTTATTTAATGTTTTTTTGAACTTGTTAAATACAAAAGTTCATAAAAACTGAGAAATATGTTCTCTAAGATCTTTATTTAGGGAGCTACATATATTTGATAGTTGACATTACTTACCGGTACAAAATCGATACCAATGCCCCTTAGTAAGACTAAAGTCAGTCAATCTGTCGTCAGACCCTAACGACTGTCAAAAGAGTGCTTATGACACCAAGTACCAAAAACTTGACTTGCTTAGTCAGGCTTTCTGCTCAGTTGTAGGAACTCCAGACACAAGTTTCATATCTAAAAGTGGACTCGAAGTTAAACAAAGTCATCAAAAATTTATACCATGAATGATAAGTATTTGAATCGTCACACTCTTAATTGTGATAGTAAGTGTGTGTAGGCCACGCTGGCTGATCTCCTTATATGAGAACAACCGCCGCCGCGCAGGACATATTAGCGTCAATTCACACCGAGACGCGACGCTGCACGCAGATTTTACATAGAGCGACTCAAAATATACTTTATTCACTACACGAAACGATGCACATTTGATTGCCGCGAGGTGTCGCGCGGCGTCTCGAGGTGCAGCGCAACGTATCTGAATTCTCACAATTAAATGTGTATCGTTTCGTGTAGTGAATAAAGTATATTTTGAATCGCTCTATGTAAAATCTGCGTGCAGCGTCGCGTCGCGTCTCGGTGTGAATTGACCCTTACTTGCACAGACACAGGTGCACTCCCTATTCCCTCTCTCCTGTCCTGTCTAGAAGTATAGAAATACGTAAACCACCCATTCGAGCACCCATTCTTAACATCAAAACATTTGACAGTCGTTTCAAACCTACCAACTTTATGATTGAACAATGTATGTCAACGATCAACGGTGATTAGCAAAAAATTCACCCCTCGCAAATGTATGTCTAATAACAATGAAATTAGACGCGCAACGCCCTGCCGTTTTGTGTGCTCCGTTGGGATGTAACTGCTGGAAGAGAATTTTGGATAGTTTTCATTTTATTTGTTACAAGCTGTTCTGTGTGAACTACTTTAAGTAACTGGTTCAAAAGTAGCCTATGACCTTTTCGAAGACCATAGACTAGCCACTTATTGAGTTGTTTTTACGTGAAAGCACGGCAGACTGATACAGACGACAGCACATCAAGTTACCACAATCTGACAAATTTCTGCAATAAATTTTTGTAGGTAATAAATGTTCGATTGGTAAAATTTGACAGATTCGGGTACGGTGCCCTGCTGTTGTCTGTTCTTTCAAATGTTTCATATGGATTGTTATATTTGATGTCGACTATCTATCGCACATTTTTAGGTAGGTATATTTCCAAAATATTTATACGACAGCAATATAGGCATTTAAATTCAAAAATATTGGATTTTGCCTGTTCGTTTGGATGGAGACAGTAATACTACTAAAACTTGTACTCTTACTAGCACAAAAAAAACTTAAACCTTAGTAAACACTTCATTTGTAAAACTTTGTGGGTTCTACAGTTACAGCCTACTCAAACACTTATGTTACGATTCCATATCCACATTTAAATAATCTAAGCACCTAACAAATGGCCATGCAGACCTCACAACTATTCGCACATCACCCATCAAAATTGCCAAAATCCATAACCAATCCAAATTGAACTCTATTCCACATGAAATAGAGTCTATAACTACGTTTTGACATTTGCTAGGGTTATCATAGAAATAATTTTAAGGGTGTATAATCGAGTATGTTATATTACATCTCGTTATGGGATGGGGAGAGCACAAAGGTCGCCGTTATTTGTTTTTGATCGTGTTAATATTATACTCTTAAGTTTATCTGATCGAGTTCTTTTGGCTATTACAGCAGTGTGATTAAAATTATCGTAATATATTATATTATTATGGTTGCTTTTTGTTTTTAACTTTATTAGGAAAAGGAAAATGTAATAGATAAAACAGTGGCCGCATACGAAATAGGCGATTTTCAATCCAATAAAATTACTCTTTCGTATAAGTAAAATTCACGTAAATTCATTGCTTTTTGTAAAGTAATTTAAAACTAATCGTTAAAAACAGGCCTTCAAATTACATTAAGAGCCAGTTTCAGAGGTTCTAGATAGCTATCTGATAGATAATGCCACAAAAAAATAGTCAAAATTCAAAATCAGTTAATCGTTTAGACGACTATCCGTCTTTACCCAGAACCTGTATCTATACTTTACCGGGAACCTATGAAACGTTCTCTAATAGTTCCTTAACTTTCATAACAACCAGTCTTAAATGAAATCGCCATCTTACATTTTAACTCAATCAAAAAGTTTTTACAGTAACTCCGAAGCTCCGAGTGCTAAATAGGATGAGAGGACCCTCAGTGATCTTCAGATGCTCTTACGTCACACATCGTTATGTCAAAATGTTGCCAGTAAGCCAATAACCGTCTTTGATAAAGTTGCCAGATTGAAAAAGGATTCGCGGCAGGAGGGAGTGATATGATCGGTTCAAATTCAATTGGAATACGTTAGCCTTTTTTGTTAAGTAATAAGTTTATAGTTAAAGTTTTATTACTGATTTATTTTAATGAAGAAAAGTACCCCGTATCTTTTTTGAAATGAATGAAAAAACATGAATGAAGTACTAAGCTTAAAAGTTAGAAATAATTACTAAAAAAAATTGCTAAAATTACGTGAAAATATTCACTCAGCAGCTCAACAGGACAGTAAAAGTTATCAACCAGTTTCGATGATCAAAGACACTGTCAGATGTCAACAGTCCCTCAGTGTAACATCATACGGTTCCAAAAACCCTGAACACGAAAAAACATGAGGAATCTCTTAGCCCATACAATTGCTGTCCAAACAATAAACCCGCTAGGGACCCCGGCTACTCGCGTAGAACCCAATGGAGACCGCACCAGATCAAAGGCACCATAAAAATCCAACTAAGTACATTATTATACCCGTGAAATGTCTACATCTGTTGTTTTTTTCCTATTAGACACAAATAAGCATTGATCTACCGGTCACCCCTGTTTAAGCAGACACCATCACCCTCACACTAATTCCAAGCTTATCGCTTCAGCAAAAAAGTCGAGTTTTCATTAGCGCGTTGTTTGATAATTTTTCACCGGATTTTACACTCTAAATGAAAAGAATTAAGGGTAATTTTTGCCATGGCAGTCGAGTTCGAGCGGGTCAAGTCGGTGCCGATTCAATTTCACTTGTGCCCCTGATCTGATTACTCTGTGTGAACCTGTGACGTTTCGTTTCTGCCTTCAGGCGGATGAGCGGCGGATTTGTTTAAACCGATTAAAATAAATATTAAGGGCAGTTTTTTGAAATAGTGATGAATTAATTTGCTGTATTCAATTGGTGCTACGGCGTAGTATTTTATTTTACTAACGCAACGTATGCTACGCCGTAGTATTTTGTTTTACAAACATGACACGCTACGCCGTAGTATTTTGCCACACGAGAAAACCTTTGAAAATTTTAATACTTACTGAAAAAAGAATAAATAAATACGCGCATTCATTGGGCACTTACAATAAAAGTAAACTCAATATTATGAAAGATACGATTTGTGAAAATGTGCCATTGATGGCAATCACCAAAGTATCGCAGAATTTTATTCGGATTTTTAGAATCTGAAAACCGAGAGAGTTGCTTCTCCTTGATACGTATTACAAATCAACCAAATCCAAAAATAATCTCTAAATCTAAACTAACTCTAAATTAAACCCCCCTTGATTATCCTCATACATAACAGCATCAAAAATAGAATCCATCGTAACACTTGTCTTTATTTCAGTCAGGTACAGTACAAAATTAGCCATCCTAAATATTATTGTAACAGTCATAACATCACGAAAAAGGTTTTATCCTAAGACTGGCATCTCGGATAAGTGGGCAACGCTTTCGAGACGCAACTAAAACATGAGAATCGCATTTGGTGCAGATACATTATTTATAATTTACGAATACGCCAACGTGTTGTTTTTTTCTCTCTCTCTTATTGTCTTACGGTGGGTTTCTGTAACATATCCCTTGATTTGAGATTAGGGATTGAAATACATTAGCTCCGTGTAAATTATCAAGTGATCAATTAAATCATCAATATTATTTCATCGCAAAACAGTGGATGGATAGGTTATTGAAATAGGCAGGAGTTGACGGTGTGTGATTTTAATCTATACTAATATTATGAAGCTGAAATGTTTGTTTGTTTGTTTGAACGCGCTAATCTCAGGAACTACTGGTCCGATTTGAAAAAATCTTCTTGTTAGATAGTCCATTTATCGAATCGGTACGTGGAGTAGTTATATAAAATAGTTCAGATTTTTTAGACAAGGTAGTGAAATAAAATGAATTGAATAACTGAGCAAATGGTCTTAGGTTTCTAATAAACAGCCCTACTGGATTTTAATATGTATTTCCTTCAACAGTCAATGCTTCAAAGGTGTATTATGTTCTTTTATTGTATTTCGCCGTGCTGTGAAATAAAAAATATAACGAACTGCATGCGATATACAGAATAGATGTTTTGTATTGTATGCTGTTCTCATGATCTCCATAGATCATCCAGCTGCGCAGGACATATTATAGTGCACAAGCATTTGCGCAGACACAGGTGCACTCACTGTTGTGCCCCGTAGGAACAGCAATCCGGCACTACCGGAGAGAGATCGGGCGCAGGACCGACGTTAACATGCTCTCAGATGCACGGGTGTGTCAATCACCAACTTTCAAATTCCGGGCTGCTTTGTAAAAGTTTCTAAAGCCGATGTCGGCCCGATTCGGGAATCGAACCCGAGACCTCGTGCACATCAGTCACGTTATGCGACAACTAGACCAAAGAGGCAGTTAGATGAATAGATGTAAAACATATTCAACCATCTATTGTACGCCAATAGTGAGCAACTGTCTGAAACAAATGAAACTTCAGGTGTATGTGGACTAGCTCCCCCCAGAGATCAAAAACGGATAGCAGAATATAGGTACTTTGAAAATGTAAAATATACTCCATTTTGTAGGCACAATCTAAGATAGGACTTTTTTACGTGAACACATATTATATACCACGGGTTGTCACTTGATAGTACTGACCTAAAGATCTGTCAAATTTTAGTTCTTATTTTGGCCAAATGCTAGCTGGCGCGGTAGCTCTTGACGCGACAGTCAGTACTGACAGCACTGGTAACAGTACCGGATTAGCCATATAGCAAGAGTAGCAAATGCTACGGGCCCCGCGGCTTGGGGGGCCCCGCGGTCAGTGGCGGCGCTAGGCGTCGGCGCTGTCGGCGACCGCCGACGGCCTCGCGCCCGAGCAAAATTAAACGTTTTGTCTTTGAAAAAAATCACGCGCCATTATCTTTCTACGTGTACTTTTCTCCTGTGTTCCTCGATTCATAAAAATTTCGCGCTCGCTTCACTCGCGCATTCAAATTTCATATTGCCTGTGTTTTTCTTTGCTTTATGCTTCCACAAATTAACTAAAACAAATGGCGGTAACTTCAGCTTTACAATATTAGTAGGTCTGATACATTTTTGTGACTTGACCTAATACTGTCAAAAGAAATTGCGCTCGCTCCGCTCGCGCCCTTTTCTTTACGATGTTTACTCGTCGAGCTGAAGAAAAATTCATTTTTTTTCCTTAATATATTTCCTTGCTTCATAAAGTTAACATTATTAAAATAAAATTAGAAATTGGTACTTGACCACAACTATGACCCCCGGCAAAAAGTCTAGGGCCTCGCGAACTTGATCTCTAAATTTGCCCATATTAAATGCAGAAAAGTTTATTTGAAATAGTTTAGTCTTATTTAATACCCTTTGACGTGAGAAGTTATAGCAAACCAAGGGCCTCTTGACAGAATTTGCTACAGGCCCCGCGCTGGCTTAATCCGGCACTGACTGGTAAAGGTACATACATAAATGCTCATCAAAGCACGTGCGTGTGTGAGTGTAACATTAGGAACATTAGCAGGTAGCTTCCTAACTGTCCTACATATATTTACCTATATCAGAATCTTGCAATTCAAAATCTGGCTAACTATAGTATTGTTTACATTAATTTGCTAACGATTCAAAACCTGCTTAATGGATCCATATGTTCAGATATGCACACCGTACTTTACCAATTTACACTTGCGCCCTAAAACTGAACTACTACAAACAATCAACTTTATTGCATCGTAATAAAGACGCAGATCGCTTGGCAAATATTTTTTAGGTGATTTTTTGCATAGGGGCGCAATCCCCATCATATTTCGATGTATTATTATGAGTATGATTTTTTACTCGGAGTTTTTGATACGGGAGGGTTATTCATACAAGTAGGAACTTATTGTTTATTGTTTGGCGTGATGTTTATGTTGTGCATCGTTGATTTCCATGGCTGTGTGCATCATTTGTTTTGTGTGCGTCATTCTTGACGTCAAATGTTGCCATCGTGTAAAAAACTTGTTTTAGATATTGTTGTGACATTTTGCCCGTTACATTTACATGACATATATTTCTTTTGCAGACCGTGCTTGATTGACCATTTGGCTATTTTCTGTTCATCTTTTATCTATGGGGTTTCATATATTTTTTACATCTATATATTTAAAAATCAATTGCTGTTCTTTAGTCTCACTAAAACTCAAGAATGGCTGGACTGATCGGGCTTATTTTGGTTTTAAAATGTTTGTACAGATCGAGGGAAGGTTTAAACGATGAGAAAATATGATTATAAAAAAAATTAAAGGTAAGTGATACGAAGTTTACCTTGTCAGCTAGTGGATATATTTTTACGAATAATATCAAGTGGCTGTCAAAAATCTTACTGAAGTATTTTTTTTATTCCTTTCTGTATTTTTTTACATGTATATAAATAGAACAATTCAAAGTAATCTCATTTTTATTATTTCGAAGAGATAGTATGGTGATACAATTTTATCCGTATAGGTGAGGGTGGAACAAGGAATCACGTTATGAACGTAATAACAATCAAATATTATGTTTGTATTGTCGGATTGGCTTGGAGTGGAAATGTTTTTGTTTTTCTCTCTTAGATTAAGGATTTTAAAAAAAGAAATTGCTATGATAAAAGGATGGAAAGTAACACTATGTGCCCATACGTTTTTTGTTGCAACTATATAGGTACAAACGACAGCAGATCAACCTAAATATGACAAATTTTACCTGTAGAGCATTATCCTTCCACTATTGTAATAAGGTTACAAAATTGAAGAAATTTGACAGATTGTGGTAGCTTGATGTGCTGTCGTCTGACAGACGACAGCAGGTCAACGTATACAAATCTGTCAAATTTTACCAATCGAAACTTAACCTACCTCCATTGTAATAAGGTTGAAAATCTATTGCAGAAATTTAACAGATTGTGGTAACTTGATGTGCTGTCGTCTGTACATACATACTATGAAACAGTAAAGGCACTTACCTACACTGTGGAATTTCGTGTACTATAAGACGGCGGTTAATTAAATGGTTTTAAATAAGGAAAAAAAAGTATTTTAATTATTTTGTGAAATGCATGCCGTCCCCGAGTAAGATTTATGTGCTATTAATTACTAAAAAATCATTTTCAATACAGATTTGCATAAACACAAACGAAGATTCTACTTATCTCCAAAAAAATGATTTTATTAACATATTTTTACAACATTCTTATACTAAAAAAAAAACTGAAACTAAAAACTTCAACTAAAAATAATAAAAATAGCGTCCAACCAATACAAATAATATTAAAAATAACTAAAAAACACACACAAACGCTTTTGACATGCATCAGGATTTCCTTTCCAAGATGGCGGCCGAGCCCCAGACAAATGACGTTCATTACACCGACACAAGTTGTATCAAAGCAATAGTGCGGTTAACTAACTCATTATAGTAGGTAATGACGCAATTTCACTTAATATACTTATACCAGGAAACCTGCAGTGGGAACTCGACGGTTATAAAGTGGTGAAAGTGCGGGGAAAACGGGAATTAGCTTTATTTTTTTAGGGTTCCGTAGTCCGTACCCAAAGGGTAAAACGGGACCCTATTACTAAGAATCCGTTGTCTGTCTGTCTGCCCCAGGCTGTATCTCATAAACCGTGATAACTAGAAAGCTGTTTTTTTTACAAATGATGTATTTCCGTTGCCGCTATTACAACGAATACAATTTTTTTAAGAATTAAATATATTAAGGAGGCCCCATACAATAAACTGTGAAACCGCAAATAATAACTTTGTTATTCATATATTTGTATGAAAAACACAGTTATTTTTTGCTGCCAATTTTTTTTTGTATTTTGGCTAGTTGTAGGTAATAATAGATTCTCTCACTTGGCCCGTTTTTTTAAATAGAGAGGTAAGGCTGCAAGTCAGAATTTGTGTAGGACAGATAATTATAATCGGACCAATTTTTGTAGGACGTGTGCGTCGCTCTATTGTTATCAGTGTGTTCAATTTTTCTCCGACAAAAAGTCGTTCACCAATTTATCGAACGTCGGCGGTCAGCCTAATACGATTATGGTTTTTTCGGCTAACTTATTACGAGTAGGTTAACAAACAGACCTGAGTTGTTCAACCTGTATTCAATAACTTTAAACTAAGTCAAATAATCAATTCTGCGAATGCAACACGGCGTGCGTTACGTCTGAAATATCAACTGAATTATCATAGACTCTGATAGAATACCTACACCCGAGGTCACCTAATACGGAGCCTACATTCCGTTTCAGAAGCCATGTACCAATAACACACATTTGAAAATCGTACATTCAGAAATGAAACGTTTAATTTACCACATGTTTCATTAGACTTGAAATTGCAACTTGAATTTAAAAATCAAGAAGGCGGATTCCACGTATTCTTAAACTTCCATATCATCAAACACCTTAAAATCGCACCAAACGAAACAATACAGCATTATACCTTTACAGTAGGATAGCGGACTTATTTATATTTTTGCATTCTCTCGCCCTCATTCCGCGCAGAGGCGTATGATCGCGCTTGGGTTTCTTCGCTTTCAAATTAAATAAATAATGCATACAATTTGTGAGCAATAAAGTTTGCAAAGTGTAGGTGTGTTGGCGTAGTGCGCTGAATTTCGCGCGCCGCTCCGCTGGGAACAATAACGGTTGGCGGTGCCGCTAAGATGCCGCTCCCGACTTCAGTATAGCTAGATTTACTCGTGCGTGACTACATAGCTTTGGGAAGATACGTTACTTTTAGTGCCTTATCTGAATTCTGTCTACATTGAGGCCTGAGCCTGATTTTTAGGGCTGTTTTACTATGTATTGTGAATCAGGAGATACTTTTTATTTTTTTAGCTTTACGTCCATTCTACGATTAGGATAAAAGACGTACTAATACTAACTTGAACAGCCATCTACCCAGATAGGCTAAGCAGACTATGCTAGCTTAAATCTAATACAGACAATACTTGCCACTGGGACCCTAAGAACATTCCAATAAACAATGAACACATAAGCAAAAATTTAACTTAGCTTTAATATCTGCTAAAACCTAGAAAATAGAAAGAAGACCCACTAGATCCCTTTGTTTTTAAGAAATAATAATCTCAATAAATCAAGTAATTATAAATCCATAAAACACGAGAAAAAAAATCCGTGCATCTAGCAGAAATGACACGTAAACTCAAGCGGCATTTTACCGGTCCGACAACCGTACCTAAAGGTGTATTCACATTGGCGTACACTGAAGCATTGTCATACTTTGGCGCACGAACCCAAGTTTGAATAGCAGCCGTGCAGTCCTGTGTGGCTACTTCCTTTGTCCTCCCGTTTACAGAACATAAATAGTAAATAAGTTTGCTTGTAAACAAGCTTATAGGAAAGTTTTATTACACTTACGGACAAAGTGAGGACTATATTTTTAGTTCGAAGGAATTGTTCGATTTCTCTCTGTTTTTTTTTTTTATCGTACGTCGACTTTTCATATGAGACTGAAGTTCCTACATCTTTATGAGAGCTAATTAAACTTTTACATATAAGTACGTTCATGTAAGTAGAATTCTTCAGTAAATCTTTTTAGGAATTACCTACAAAGATAAGTGCCTATATTCAAAATTAATCTAAAACAGATTTTTGTAGACTAACATTCGCGCTAGTTATAAATTTTTCAGCACATATTAAAAACTACTGATAAGAATACTTATATAATAATTTTCATTGATAACATAAAGTTGATAATAAAAGGTGAAGGAAAACATCTTGAGGAAACCTGGACTATAAAGTCTGAAATCACCAACCCGCATTGAGCAAGCGTGGTGATTAATGCTCAATCCTTCTCCGTGTGAGAGGAGGCATGTGCCCAGGAGTGGGACGATAAAAAGGCTATTAAAAAAAAGAGCGTAAAGTTTTCTCAACTATTAGTCAGCTTCCAGGCTTATTCTGTGCAGCTAAGTGCCAATGTTTTACATGTAATGACTGCCTATCTGACCTCCACAACCCAGTTCGTTAATAAACACGACGTGACAGGAGGTCAGATTAAGTAGTTTTTGATCCCATTCAAATAACCTTGCATTATCTTACTAGTCTACATGAATATGGCAAATATTATTGTATTGTTGTTGTAAATAAATACATGTATGTTTTTATGCCTAGAACAGAAAGAACAAACCAGCGGAGCCTGCAGGGGATCCGGAATTCTTCGAGAGCTACCGCAGCCCTGGTACCTACACAAAGGGCTCCAGAAGGAACATGGTGGGTTTTAGCACTCACCTCACGCTGCACCCACAGCGGGAGGAGTCATTTGTTGATTTACCAACAAAAAGAAATACCAGCCGAGAACAGAACGCAAGACTTAAATTCGCGCTCGATTTTCAAAAAATAGAACGAACAGTTTAAATTAGGAACAATATTTTAAAGCTAAAATCACGGTCCACAGCGTTATCATGTTCGTATTTATCACACGACGATATAACATATTTATGGTCATAAATAACTAGTGGTATAAATAACGTGCCATGATCGGAGACATGTTTGGCATACGCTGATTTTGAATATCGAATGTCTTATGGGTCATGTATCTGGGGTTGGTATTCATCGCTGTTTTTCAAAGAGTACGAAATATAATAACACACTAGTTTCCACCAGCGGTTTTACCCGCATTCCGTGGGAACTACTCCGCGCACCCGGATAAAAAGTAGCCTATAGCCTTTCTTGATAAATGGGCTATCTAACACTGAAAGAATTTTGAAATCAGGCCAGAAGTTCCTGAGATTAGCGCACTTAACCAAACAAACAAAAAACAAACTCTTCAGCTTTAGAATATTACCTAGTATAGATTTTGTCAGGAGAGCCTCGTGGCTAAACGATAGATTCGTGTATGGGTGACCATTTTTGTCATAAAGAGTTCCTCCGTGTTTCGAAGGGTCTGTCAAATGGTTGGATTAACACTTCTGACTGACGTTACGTTGGTTATCAGCCAGATAGTCTAAAACAGTCTGACCAAGGGTATCAGGTGAAGTTTTCAACTAGCGATAATCATACCTCGGATTAATCTTATTGGTTGCGATATTGCCTCTGCGTTGTCTATGCAACTGGGATAAGGAGCTGAAATGAGCTCTCTCTATGTAAAATACTGAAATTGTAAGACGACTCCAACCTATTTGGTGGATGATATTTACATTTCGTGAGAGTGTCATTGAACAAAAAGTAGGCACTTAGTAAAGAATCACCATCTTCCCAACAAAAACCGAAATTAAATTTGGATAACCGAGAAGGAAGATTATTAATTTGAATAGTACCTATATAGACTTGCAGATATAGCTCAACTGCAACTTAGAACAAACCCCGCATTTTCCTTCAATATACTTTTAAAAAAATACTGAAGCAATGTACAAAAAACAAAAGTTTAACACGAATACATAAGTTACTAGATGTTCTGCGTTTTACGCACACAAACCACGTTCCGCAAGGGTGGCCAGATGACAAAATGTCGTATAAAATACAAGGCACGAATGCTGTTTGCATGTTTCATAAACCATCAGAAATATGTGTTTAGTGTTCCTACGGTTTTAGCTTTAGAATTTTGTATTGTCGCTTTTTGTAATACTCACTAGTACGGAATCCTTGGTATACTGTAATACCACAGTTTAAATGTATAGAACAATTTGGAAGCTACCTACTAACGTGCGTAACGTCAAACTCACACATGCATGCGCATTGTATAGAACAATTGCGAAGCTATCTACTAACGTGCGTAACGTCAAACTCACACATGCATGCGCATTGTATAGAACAATTGCGAAGCTATCTACTAACGTGCGTAACGTCAAACTCACACATGCATGCGCATTGTATAGAACAATTGCGAAGCTATCTACTAACGTGCGTAACGTCAAACTCACACATGCATGCGCATTGTATAGAACAATTGCGAAGCTATCTACTAACGTGCGTAACGTCAAACTCACACATGCATGCGCATTGTATAGAACAATTGCGAAGCTATCTACTAACGTGCGTAACGTCAAACTCACACATGCATGCGCATTGTATAGAACAATTGCGAAGCTATCTACTAACGTGCGTAACGTCAAACTCACACATGCATGCGCATTGACGAGCATTTATGTACCTTTACCAGTGCTGTCAGTACTAACTGTCGTCTAGAGCTACTGCGCCAGCTATGCATTTGGCCAAAATAGAAACTAAAGTTTGACAGACATTTAAGTCAATACTAGCAAGTGACAACCCTACGGCTTCGATGGTGCTTACGTCATCATTTTGACAACAAGGCTTAGCTTCATTACTGGTACATCATATGGTTCTGTGATAATACGCTATAATTCCAACTAATCAAATTCATTTGTAATGATCCGTCAAAAACGGTTACTTTGTATGCAACTTGTGTAAAAACGCGAACTATGACGTCACAGATTTTCACATCAATCTTCATTCTTTTGGTTATATTATTAATAATATTAATAAATCCCGATATCGGTGGCCACCTGTTTTTTATATTTTTTAATGTTTTTATATTAATAAGAAAATGAGAATAGTTTTTCCATCAAAAGGATATAAGAAACTGGCATTATATAAAAATGCTTTAACAAAAGAATATGATAAACGTTTTTATTTTTGACCTAGTGAACTACCTTATTGTGGAGCTGTGTAAGCCTATTTAAGTAGCATTGTTTTCTTGAGAACAACTTTTCCCATGAAACATTTTTGCATTCACAATTTAAGATGTTTATAAATATCATTTAAGGTAAAGGCACCTATTATGGACGCGGACCCGCCATGGACATTTTTTGGATTTACCTTCAAAATTAAGCAAACGCGCAGTATTATTTTTCAAATGA
>NWSH02000323.1:3843127-3873403 GCA_002382865.2 Heliothis virescens
TATAATAGTAAAGAAATCGCCGTAAGAATCCTTAGACTCAGCACGACTTTGTCTAGATTTCATTACTTTTTAGAGATAAACAAGCAGCTTCAGCGAGAATTGGCTAGTTTTTTACAGAATGTTTTTGGTGGGATAGCTACTTACTTTTGCTACATTAGTATTATACTTGAACAAGCTTAGTTCTGCTAACAGTTTCATTTCACCCGCTTCCCCAGAAAACTAGTTATCATCAATAAAATATAATCTGATATATAAGCCATATTACTGCCAAATTTCATCAAAATCAGTTCACCAGTTTTTACGTAAGGAGTAACAAACAAATAAACATACAAACTGTCGCATTTATAGTATTAGTAGATTATCTTTGTTTTGTTTTTATGCGAACATGGCGACATCTGTGTGTCATGTTTTACAACACTAGAATTTCTTCCTTTCGTCTCGTTTGTGGGCGAAGTAATCCTAAATTAGAAATTACGGTGTTTACGTAATAAATTAAAGCTATATTTTGTTTTCTGTATTTTTATATGTACCTGTAAACATTATTAAAATAATTAAAAAGTGTTTCCAATATAAAAACTATTCGATCAATACGGAAACTATAAATTTTCACAGCGGGTAACATTTTACGCCAATTTTATTGAATTTATTACAAAATGGCTGCTAGCCCTGTTGCGGTGTAAATTAGTTGAATTTCATTGAAAAATTCTCAATAATAGTGCTTGATATTGTGATTTTCATTGTATATTGTGCTAATAACTATCATCCACGATGACTCTTCGATTCATCGTGTTAATTTGCGCAGCTACTTGCGCGCTCGCTGTCTCCGTAAGTACCCTTATCATTTATTTATTTAGTTAAATTTGCAGTACTTTGTTTAAAATGCCGTATGTCCTGAATTTTACGTTTCAACTGTCGTTATATTCAATACTCTTTTTATGTTTGTTTTTTTCTGGAACATCAAATTCTCAGTGAACTGCGCTTCTTTGTCGTTTGCAATTTTCTAAGTAATCACTGGTTTCGACATTTAGCAATTTTGTCATTTCCTCACTCAATACTTTTCAGTCATTAGTTCTGCGTTAATAATGAACTGGTGAACAAATTAAAACTCTTTGTACATACTAGAACATTCTTTAATGTCTGCACCGGGGGAGGTTCCTGGAATATTCTAGGCTCGAGTTTCAATTGTAAGAGGGAGGTATCGGTCAAACCTGTCTACATCACCATCTGCCTATCCTTTTCCCAATTGTTGGGGTCGGCATCCACTCTTAACGGATGCAGCTGTGAACCAGTGTATACAGCAACCGCCTATCTGACCCTTACATCCGAGTTGACCAGGGAATAGTTCAGTAGCATTCTTATGACTACCTGTAACAACTACCAAAGATATTCAAATGACAGCATGGACTCACTACAGCAGGACCTCTTTAATCCGAACTCTGAAAATTTAGCCCCAGTTCGGATTGGTGGAGCGTTCGGATTATAGGGGTATAGATGATAAGGGTATTTTTTGTGAATAAAACTACATAATAGGTACATACATAATACAATATTTGTATTCATCTATAAACGTTACATATTTTATTCAAAATTTTTGAAGAAATCCAGCTCGGGTCGGGGGTTCGGATTACAGAGGTGTTCGGACTAGAGAGGGTTCGGATTAAAGAGGTCCTGCTGTAATTTATTGCCTTCCGAAACACGGGAGAACTTTTACATGACAAGATGGTCACCCACGCACAGACCTGCCTCACCAAGAGTTGCTTAACCTTATCTCTCGGTGGATTTTAAAGTCACTGGCCCAGCATCGTGGGCCCACTTACTATGAGGTGCCTATTCTCCGAGCATGTCTAATTGCCTATTAGCAGATCTAGTGACTCAGCATGAGGTAACGGGCAGTATCTACTACCTAAAGCACTTGGTACTTGCAGGGGCTCTATTGCCCATCATAGGCCCTGTGGCTGTGTGACACTACTTATTATAATGGTTATTAAAAAACCCACCAATAAGCCGTTTACCTTTCCATACCTTTGATTCCTAAGAAGACAGGACTGAATTCAAGTTGAAGTAAGCTTGCCATTAAATCAAGGAATGCACTATTTCATAACAATAATTATACTCATTGCATACGGGTAATCAAAATCTAGAAAGTCTTACCCAAGGGATCTCAAATTGCACTGATAACTGGCTTGAGGAAGTTAGACTGGCAGTGTTTAAGAGCTCCATATAAAACGCTGGGAATCAACTAGAATCTGACCCTAACGTAGAAAAAAACACGATGCTGATCTTTTACTCGGTACCAAGTTATCATAATCTGCTGTCATTTCAACATTTTTGGCAGTTTAATTATGGGTAGTCGGAAGCCAGTAAGTAAGTCTGACAACCAGTCCTTCCCAAGGGCTAGTGGGTTGCTCATACTGGGGTGTGGAAGTCGTATAGGCATGTAAAACACTGGTTTTCAGCTGCATCCGGTTAAACTGGAAGCTGACCGCAACATAGTTGGGAAAAGGCTAGGCAGATGATGACCAAGTTATTGTTAAGCTTAGGGACACTCACATCATAGTGTTGTGGAGGTATGAGAGCAGAGAGTAGAGCTCATCATACACCACCCCGGAGTAAAGGGAGGATCCTCTGACCGGACAGGTATTGTGTCCAGTGGGCTACTGCTCAACAGTTGTTGTAGGGGTGTTCTATATATCTCCAATTTGCGCGCCAACACTGCTTGCGCGATGCAGGATAGTTGCTCCATATTGTTAGATGGCGGGGTAGGTAGTGATACCGCTACAGTGTCTTGTAAGCTAGGTTAATAAATAATCTAATCCATTACAGGGTCATTCCTATGAAGATAATCGCTGCAAATGTGTCTGCCCCAGTCCCGCAGCTGTGCTCAATGACACAGCAGCAGCCGACCGCAGTCCTTTTATGAAGTCAGCTAATGTTCCACCTAATAAATGGTAAGTTAATGACATAGTTCATGTTTATTTTTTAATTCTATTCGCTAAGCAGTCTCGCATCAAAGTATGTATTTTGTGTTCTAGACATTATTGATGTTTTGACACAAAAGTTTCACAAATTGTTTAGTTGACTGATAACATAAAAGTTTACTCGAAAATTAAACGTAAAATTCATTGTTAACATTTGGTGTAAGAAAACTGATGCCTGACCTTAGGCCTTAGTCATATCGGGCTAATATATTGGACTGATGTGTGTCCAGAGATAGAAACTATAAATATATTATGGGATATGCTAATCAAACAACCAGTCATCCTGCATTTCTTGTTAGTATATTATGCTAAGCTATTCTTCTGAACTCACAATAGATAATCTGTGTGCTCTCAATCTTGTGCCTTTGCCGCTGTAGTTACATTCAATGTCGGCCTACTGCAATTGTATTCATATTACTGCTTGATTTAACATGCTTTATGCGAAAGTGTCATCGTGTCCTGTGAGTAGTTCATTTGCTCACACCCATTTTTGACTTGAATCAGAGTAAATAATTTAATACTTGTTCTCCTTGACTTCATCTGCATCCTGAGAGAACTACTCCCCGCACTTGGATAGGAAGTAGCCAATTTTATTTTAAATCGGTTCGCTTTTGATGTGATAACTTGACATTTATAATATTAGTGAGGACTAGCTGTTTTCCTGTGACTTCACCCGCGTCCCGGGGATCTTCCCGTACCCGGGTATAATATAGCCTATGTTACTCGGAAATAGTGTAGCTTTAAAACAGTGAAAGAATTTTTAAATCGGTTCTATAGTTTTGGACCCTCAAACAGAAAAAATGTTTCCTCCTTATAATATTAGTATAGAAAACATATTCTCATTACCCTAATTAAACGAAAACACAGCTAAAAGAACAGAGTAATAACATGCTTTTAGTGCCAAAGCCGCAACATAATCCAACGGAGTGGCAATTCACTAATTGAATGTGATTGAATGCAGCTGTAAGCTGTACGCGTGTCAGTGTGTGCGTGTGTAATACTATCGTGTTCGTAAGTGCTCTGCGGCGATTGTTTTATACTCTACAATGAAATTTTTAGCGATTGATTTATTTGTGTATACCTACAGCGTAGCGAATTCACGTAGTTTTGAATATATGATAAGATCTGCCGGGGCTACGAGTTGTTCGAAAGAGTTAAGCCATGTATTCACTGGGAAACAATTGTTTATAAACACAGTTTCTGAAACATCACGCAGATGTTTACAGCAACAATGTTTCGGTAACTCTCTTTTCAAAAACAAAATTATATGTTTCTGAAACAAAATTATTTGTTTCAGAAACACGTAGATTTTGTTTCTGAAACAGTGTTTATAAACAATTGTTTCTCAGTGAATACATGGCTTTACCACGGCCCTGGCACACAAACGGTGGGTTTTAGTCAATAAAAGTCTGACACTCCCTCATGCTGTCACCCACAGCGGGAGGGGACATACTGATGATTTCCCATCGATAAAAAAAGGATGTGGTTTGATGTGGGTATTTTTAAGAACTAGCTAGCATTTATCGAGGATAGCTACCATTTATCGAGGATAGCTACCTATAGGACTTTTTTATTTTTATAACACCGAATGAAGTTTTCCGAATCGGACCAGTAGTTCCTGATATGAGCGTCTTCAAGCAAAAAGGGCTCTAGCTTAGCTTTATAGTATTAGTATAATATCAGCTGCTCGCGTTCATAAATCTTTCACCCAAGCACTGTTTTAGTGATTTAATTATTAAGTGAAATAGCTGATTCGATCGTATACCTTGCAATTTGAATTTCAAGGCTTTAAAAATGTAATCTTTGCTTGCTATGCAACCAAATTAATGGTGAGTTATGTTTGTTCTCGGTCAGCAACTGTGAGTCAGTGATACTACCGCGGGTCGCTGATCAGATCAAGGGCCGGGAGCAAGAGTTCTGTCCCCGCTGCGAGTGCAAGTACGAAAACAGAAACACCACTATCATAAAGGTACGTCAAAACCCCTCGCAGCCAATTTTTAACCGTGCCTTAGTGTCACCAGAACAATCATTTGCCTTCTTTTTCGACAGCCAAGCAATGTAACAATGGTTGATCCCCATTTCATCAGGGTCAGCACATCTCCAATACTAATGATATGTTTTATATGGGGTACCGTGAGGATACTCCAACGACGTCGGCGCACCACCAGATACGCGCGGACTAACACCGTCTGAGCGGTGGCGCGGCGGGCTAGTGTCAAGGTAGTCAGTGTCGTGCCCAGTAGACCAATGTTTGATGTCTGTTGAAGCCGAATGCCGCAGCACCAAGTGGGGATCAACCCTGACAACGCATCACACCCCCCTGAGTTCGACTCTCAGGGCGTTGTAGTATTCTGTCAGAATAACGAAGGAGATAAGATAACAGGTTCAATTCCTATTACGTCTTACTAAATCCTCATTAACATCATCACTACAGAAATAAATAAAATACTGGTGGGTATGTATGGACTATTTATTTACGTCAGTTTCACACCAGTAATCTCCACGGAATTTGCCATGACAACCATTGTTCACAAAGTCAAATAAACAACATGCATATTATTATGCACAGTCGTCTACCTGGTATAAATAGTTCATCTGGAAAACTAGTATCAACACAGGGCGGTTCTCAACAGTATTCATTTTACTAAAGGTGAGACTTAGAATTAATGGGTCGGCGGGTGAACGCACCAGCGGTTGATTCTCGACAATCACAATATAGGTGAGTCCACAGGCACATTCATGCCATGCATGTCCCCGTCAGGCATGCCTTATTCCTACGCCGTCTTGCCCCTGCTTCGAAACCTTCAACAAATTCTATGTGTATTTCATATTTATTAGACTCGTTTTATATGTTTATTAAATATGCTGTGACCCGAATTCCAGGTGGTGGTTATCATCGTGATTTGGGTCATAATGTTGCTGGTCGTGTACATGGGCTTCCTTATTTGTCTGGATCCACTTATCAACAAGCGAGCCAAGGCTTCTTATCAGGAGCACACCAATGAAGATGTAAGATTATTCTATTTTTTTTAACTCACGTAGACGCGAAGAGAGGACTACGTTGACACTTATTGGAGTTACGTAAGGAGTCTCTTTCCAAATATACTTAATTTTTGTAAAGAAATGTGTGATCTGCAAATCAGGTTGTGTCCTGAAATAACGTCAAAATTTATTTTCCTGTAAGACACACATTTTTTTAACTTAAAAAGTATTTTTTCATGATAAATAACTTAACTAATTCACTATAGGACGAGAGTACGCTCGGTGGTCCGTCACAGCAGATGGGAGCTCGAGGCAACGTGCTCAATAGGGTGACCCATCAGCAAGACAAATGGAAGCGCCAAGTACGTGAGCAGCGTCGCAACATCTACGATAGACACACGATGCTCAACTAGGATCCGCTTCATACCTCATCCGTGGCGTAGCTAGACTAAGGTAAGCAAGTCTAAGGGGCCCCAGAATTTTGTAGATCGTCTAAGCTGTATGTAATTTAAATGCGAATTTGTAATTTCAATGTTAGTTGTAAGATACCTACCAAACTGCATGGACTCAAGGAAAGTAATATGTGAATAATCATTTTAAATATTGTATTTAGGTATTTCATTGAACAGCGAATGTTCTGTAATTTTGTCCTGAAGCTGCTAAGATGGCTTTTAAATATATTTGTAGGAAAATAATTATGTATTGATTAAAGAAGTTGAGAGATTACTCCTTCACAATAAAACTAGTCTATTGATAATGATGATATTGTAAAACAGGACTGCGATTATTTATCATGTAGGCAATAGNACGGCCCTGGCACACAAACGGTGGGTTTTAGTCAATAAAAGTCTGACACTCCCTCATGCTGTCACCCACAGCGGGAGGGGACATACTGATGATTTCCCATCGATAAAAAAAGGATGTGGTTTGATGTGGGTATTTTTAAGAACTAGCTAGCATTTATCGAGGATAGCTACCATTTATCGAGGATAGCTACCTATAGGACTTTTTTATTTTTATAACACCGAATGAAGTTTTCCGAATCGGACCAGTAGTTCCTGATATGAGCGTCTTCAAGCAAAAAGGGCTCTAGCTTAGCTTTATAGTATTAGTATAATATCAGCTGCTCGCGTTCATAAATCTTTCACCCAAGCACTGTTTTAGTGATTTAATTATTAAGTGAAATAGCTGATTCGATCGTATACCTTGCAATTTGAATTTCAAGGCTTTAAAAATGTAATCTTTGCTTGCTATGCAACCAAATTAATGGTGAGTTATGTTTGTTCTCGGTCAGCAACTGTGAGTCAGTGATACTACCGCGGGTCGCTGATCAGATCAAGGGCCGGGAGCAAGAGTTCTGTCCCCGCTGCGAGTGCAAGTACGAAAACAGAAACACCACTATCATAAAGGTACGTCAAAACCCCTCGCAGCCAATTTTTAACCGTGCCTTAGTGTCACCAGAACAATCATTTGCCTTCTTTTTCGACAGCCAAGCAATGTAACAATGGTTGATCCCCATTTCATCAGGGTCAGCACATCTCCAATACTAATGATATGTTTTATATGGGGTACCGTGAGGATACTCCAACGACGTCGGCGCACCACCAGATACGCGCGGACTAACACCGTCTGAGCGGTGGCGCGGCGGGCTAGTGTCAAGGTAGTCAGTGTCGTGCCCAGTAGACCAATGTTTGATGTCTGTTGAAGCCGAATGCCGCAGCACCAAGTGGGGATCAACCCTGACAACGCATCACACCCCCCTGAGTTCGACTCTCAGGGCGTTGTAGTATTCTGTCAGAATAACGAAGGAGATAAGATAACAGGTTCAATTCCTATTACGTCTTACTAAATCCTCATTAACATCATCACTACAGAAATAAATAAAATACTGGTGGGTATGTATGGACTATTTATTTACGTCAGTTTCACACCAGTAATCTCCACGGAATTTGCCATGACAACCATTGTTCACAAAGTCAAATAAACAACATGCATATTATTATGCACAGTCGTCTACCTGGTATAAATAGTTCATCTGGAAAACTAGTATCAACACAGGGCGGTTCTCAACAGTATTCATTTTACTAAAGGTGAGACTTAGAATTAATGGGTCGGCGGGTGAACGCACCAGCGGTTGATTCTCGACAATCACAATATAGGTGAGTCCACAGGCACATTCATGCCATGCATGTCCCCGTCAGGCATGCCTTATTCCTACGCCGTCTTGCCCCTGCTTCGAAACCTTCAACAAATTCTATGTGTATTTCATATTTATTAGACTCGTTTTATATGTTTATTAAATATGCTGTGACCCGAATTCCAGGTGGTGGTTATCATCGTGATTTGGGTCATAATGTTGCTGGTCGTGTACATGGGCTTCCTTATTTGTCTGGATCCACTTATCAACAAGCGAGCCAAGGCTTCTTATCAGGAGCACACCAATGAAGATGTAAGATTATTCTATTTTTTTTAACTCACGTAGACGCGAAGAGAGGACTACGTTGACACTTATTGGAGTTACGTAAGGAGTCTCTTTCCAAATATACTTAATTTTTGTAAAGAAATGTGTGATCTGCAAATCAGGTTGTGTCCTGAAATAACGTCAAAATTTATTTTCCTGTAAGACACACATTTTTTTAACTTAAAAAGTATTTTTTCATGATAAATAACTTAACTAATTCACTATAGGACGAGAGTACGCTCGGTGGTCCGTCACAGCAGATGGGAGCTCGAGGCAACGTGCTCAATAGGGTGACCCATCAGCAAGACAAATGGAAGCGCCAAGTACGTGAGCAGCGTCGCAACATCTACGATAGACACACGATGCTCAACTAGGATCCGCTTCATACCTCATCCGTGGCGTAGCTAGACTAAGGTAAGCAAGTCTAAGGGGCCCCAGAATTTTGTAGATCGTCTAAGCTGTATGTAATTTAAATGCGAATTTGTAATTTCAATGTTAGTTGTAAGATACCTACCAAACTGCATGGACTCAAGGAAAGTAATATGTGAATAATCATTTTAAATATTGTATTTAGGTATTTCATTGAACAGCGAATGTTCTGTAATTTTGTCCTGAAGCTGCTAAGATGGCTTTTAAATATATTTGTAGGAAAATAATTATGTATTGATTAAAGAAGTTGAGAGATTACTCCTTCACAATAAAACTAGTCTATTGATAATGATGATATTGTAAAACAGGACTGCGATTATTTATCATGTAGGCAATAGGTGTTGTTATTCACTAATCCAACACATTTATTGAATAATTGTACGATTTTTGAAAATTCATATCCACTGCATATAAATAATAGGTTTTTTGTAAATGTTTGAAATGTATATACGAATGTTTCTGGGGCCCTGTACTAAGATCTCGCCGTTCGATGAAGGTAATGAAAATGAAGATTTGTGTTGAATTGAAGGCTTCGGGACAAGCAAGTGACTGTTAATTAGCTGATAAAAACTATATAGAATTAATTAAATATTAACGTCGTATCAGTAAGTGTTTCGAAAAATTTACATTGTAGCTTTTACGTCTGAATTTTTCTATGACTAAATAATTACAATTAGTTTCTGCATTAATGATTGTCATGTAACATGCATAGCAGATATCAGCCATTTGATAATACTCTATTTTGATTGGACATTGTTAAGTATCTAGTAGAATCCGTGCTGCTATTCATATTATCTCTCATATTAAAATATCTGGATAAGTTTAGGGTTTTATTAAGCAACAATATAATCTAAGATTTAGAAGTAAGTTTTGCATAATCAAAGCCAAATTTGGTTAGATTATGTGAATTTAAAATTAAAAACAAATGAAAGACAAGATTTTCTGATTAGTGAAAGTTATATTGTACTAATTAATTATATTAAGGGCCAGATTCAGAGGTTCCAGATAAAGTTGTAGATAGCTATCTGGCAAAAAATACTATAGATTTTTTTTTAATTTTGACTACTTTTCTATGGCATTCTATGTCAGATAGCTATCTAGGACTTTATCTGGAACCTGTGAAACTGGCCGTAAAGTATTATATATTGAAGATAAGGCCTTTAGCCTTGACACGATAGGCTACCACAACCTGATATGGTACAAAATGGAGGCAAAGGAATGTTAGTACAGTCCGAATAAAACCCAACAAAATATGTGATTAGCACTCTGGCAACATTGCCATTATATTCTCTGTGTATTGTAGTATTGCCATGTTTCAAGATATATTAAACATTTCCACGTTTTTAATAATATTAATATGCGATTCCGTAACTCAATTTTAATTATAAAATAGATATTTAAATCAGTTTTTGAATATTGTATGCACGAAACGGTATAGAACAGTGCATCGTGTCGTAATTAAGGAAACGGTGGTAGCTATAGTTTCGTAACCAAGGCAGGTTTACTATATCATGGTTAAGAAGATTAGAATTACAGCCTCATCAATATAAGGCAGGCAATATGATAATACTCCGTTTGAGTAGGCAATTAACTAAAAGTGTCATCTGGATAGGACGTTTTTCACGAATACATATTAAAAAAATAAACTGATTCAATTGATTAAGTTATTTCTATTAATGTATTTACACAAATATTGAGGCGCATTTTATTTTTAAACGGATTTAATGAGAATTCCTGCTCAAATGGAGTATAGTTTGTTTGACATCACATATAGCAATTATAGTATATTATAGGCACAGCTTTGTGGTAGTAAAATCATCCCAATCTGTCCTCCAAGCGATAGATACATAGCTATAAATACATAATATAAATTAAATACTTGAATTTAGGAAGGTTACACAACATGAAGCCATGTGGTAAAGAACATTTTCCATATCTAATGAATATACGTCGTTCAAGATTTTAGAATTCAAATTTACCGCGAAAAGATATTTTTTTCAAACTGGTATAACCAAAATTCAATCAAATTCACTCATAACTTCTTGCTAGTTTAATCAAAATTACCTTGGGCAATGTTTTAATTTCCTCATTAGATACACTAATAAGCTCATGTATATATATTTATTTTTTTGATTGCTTATGTTGTCATTTTTATTTTTTCTTTTGTTTCATATCCACTTGAATTGCAGATCGAGAGTTCTTGTTTTTTTTATATCAATGCTTCGTGGCTTCTATTTGAGTATCAAAAGCTATAGGTATATTTAATTACATTAATGTTACTTTAGAATATTTAAAATGACCTTCGAGGTCTAATAGGTAATGGTGAAAATACATGGGTTGCACCCAAAACAATGCGAATTAGTCGGACGTTGTTAAATGTGAAGTAGTGTATATTGGTGTACATATTTAAGAAATTAAATTAATATTTGGAAAACGGAGTAAACGTAATTTCTTATAAGATAGGTTTATTTAAAATTATAATTGTGTCTACAATTATATAGGCCTATGTCCGGCAGTGGACTGCGATTGGCTAATATAATAGTGTTAATTATGTATATATTTTAGTAGTGTTGCACCATAACATCGGATGATTATATTCGGTTTTGGTTTATAGAATTTTCCTGTTTTAAATCATCAAAAACTCGCTGTTTAGTTATTGCTTTACGTTAGGTACGTTTAAAATTCATGCGATTGGAATTAAGATTAATTGATATGTTTACTCATTTGTATATTTTGTAATAAAGTTTGTAATTTTTATAAAAATATTATAAAATTTGTTATATAGTTTTTGTTTAAGTATTTCTTTTTCAAGCTAATAGGTGCTGATTTATTGTATATACTTACCTATTATTTGAACATTGTAAGAAAATTTTTTGTGTTTTATGATAAGTGTTGTAGCTCTACAGAATAACATCTTCAACATGTACAGACAACAGCAGGTCAACGTATACGAATCTGTCAAATTTTACCAGTCAAACATTAACCTACTTCCATTGTGACAAGGTTGAAAATCGATTGCAGAAATTTGACAGATTGTGGTAACTTGATATGCTGTCATCTGTACATGACATTTGAACACCAAATGTAAATAAAATTTCTTGTAACACACAAGGCAGTTTCTTACAATTTTCCAAATATAATATTATTGTATCAAAGCTATATACATACGTTACAGTCTATGCGACAAAATAGGTGAGGTCTGTATTCAAACATGGGTATATTATGAACACTAATTAGTTACACGGTGTTAACCCTATCGTACGTGCCCACATATTATGTAAATTGGGGCTCATATTAGCCAGACAGATGTGTCTATTAACCCTTTAACCGCCCAGCTTTTTATCAGTTGTAGTGCTCCCAGCGCCCTACACGTGGAATTTAACATTCGAAAAAAAAAAATTTGGCTTAAACATCGTTATACGTTCAGAAATTGAAATAAAAAACACAGGGTTTTTTGTCGGAAAAATCCGACTCTGGCGGAATAAGCCCGAATTCGTTTGTCGGATAATCCCGACTCAGGCGGTGAAAGGGTTAAAAATTGTGTGTTCGACGTTTATTGTTACGTTTGCAGGCGTTCCAATGTAACTTTTTTAAGAAACTTTCAATGCTGTCTTAATTATTAATACAAAATAATTAAGAAATAATCTATTGATTTAAAAACATTCTAGCCTTTTAGGAAAATTAAAACTGACTCGCACAATCCGTGGCGACCAATGTACGGGTACGCACGATAGGTGTTAAAACCGCCACCTTAGTGTAAATTGGTTTATAAGTATATAGTTTTTTAGCGTTTAGCTGATACGTTAATTCACCAACAAAGCCTTAGACGTAGAATTTTATATTCGAGCCATTACTCATGCAAGTTGACCGAATTCTCTTCTTCATATTCAATACAGTCGTATAATTGACTTTGCACTTTTAACCGAAGATATTAATATTGAAATTATTTAGCTATACCATACTTGTACGATTCATAGGTATTTTAAAGACTATTTATTTAATATAAAGTCCTATTATAAGAATTGTCATGTAACTTTATGCAGTGGATAATGTATGGAATATTATCTCTTGTCATTTGTCAGGCAATTGTGAATGGAAGCCTGATTTGCCGTCAATGCCGTCGTACTGGTATTTGATGTGTATTGTTAGCATTGCGGTCGTTGAACTGTTTTCGAAAATAATGTAATTGGTACTATGGAATTTGTCAACTAATTAACATGCAATGTATTTCCCGGCAGTTATGCGTGGGCCGTCTCAGAATGTAAATAATACCATACCCTGAATGGGTATTTATTAACTGTATTTATCAACTCATATTTATTCAAAATAAATGTGATTTTAAGAATTTTGTTTTTCTATCTACCCTGGTCCTTGAGTCGGGATAGGCACAGGTTATATCTATACTTTAATAAATCTCTAGGGAGGTCAATTCTGAAAAATATATTTCCGAAATAACTATCAGGGGGTGATTAGGGATCGATACTGATGCCAAAAATGCAATCAGTATTTTTTTTTTGTCTTTCTGTCTGTCTGTATAACCGTTAAGGCAACAAAACCTACTCGACGGATTTTACATGGTTCAATTTTCATACTCCTGAGCTCTTTATAGTACTTTTCATCAAGCTGCAATCAATAGGAGCATAGCAGTGAAGGGAAATGTTGGGAAAACGGGAGAAGTTACTCCATTTTTTATGCTTCCGTCGCGTGTTGTTAAAGCTATGCCGAAATTATGTAAGACGGAAATGTTCTAGGCTACTTTGTATATGGGCATTGGAATAGTTCTCAACTTCTCACGGGAAGCGGGTGAAACCGCTGGCAGAAGATAGTTTAAAGTAAAACAACGTTTTTCACAATTATTTAATTATATTGATTGACACAGACTTACATGCTATGACTTCAGAAGTCAAAAAATATCACACAAAAATTATATTTTTGATAACACTTAATGCTTTCGCAAGACAATTCGCTGTAAGTTGGGCTTCATATACTTATCTAAGATTACACAGAGATCGATTAAATCTTAAAGCTATACTATAGCCTAAAATATATACCTAAGTCTTAAAGCCATACATTTTTCCCAAACGGTATCACCAAAGAATAGGGGCTAGAATTAATTTCTTTATGAGCCACTTACGTGACTTCTTGCTATAAGTTTAAATTAGAATTGTACAATCAGATTGTACATGGGAATATTGTTTTTATTTTAAATACCCATCAATAATGCATGGCTTCTAATTGATAATATACTTAGGTATTTTAGGACATTTAAAATGACCTAAGGGGTCAACTTTTATTCTAGTAATTTACATATATACAAACTTAAATTACTAAATTAAAATTAATAAAATATAAACAAATTAAAATAGGTATCAAATTAGGGGTCAAAGTATTAGTGACAAAATCCATGGGTTTGTACCCAAAATCGGATGTTGTCGAATGCCAAGTAGTGTTAACATATTTGTACAGTAATAGGTACAGTCAGCTTCAAAAGTAAGTAAGTGTCGTCAGTAACTTACCGGACTATTCATCTACTTTTTTTGAAGGTTAGCATGTTAAGCAAATTTTGGCGTTTGTGTTGTTGATAAATTATGATCCTAAACGTTGTCAGCCACTTTTAAAAATGTTGATTTGCTCAGCTACTTTTGACGCTGACCGTACCTATATCCTTTGAGAGACGGAGTAAAGATAGTTATAAGGTAGGTTTAAATAACGTTATGAACATCCCGGCTCATTAATAGAAGGATACGCGAGCGAGTACCGTAAAAGCAGCTGCACAACCGGAGTAGCGCCCGTCCCTACATGTTTCGGATGCGGTGCACGCTACTACGAGGTCAAAACGCAGCGTGCAAGGAAAAATGCTCTGCGTCAACGACAGCATCATCTACGTTTCAGTCGTGTGTACCCTCTATTTAATATATAAGTTTGGTGTCAAAGGTACGGCACTATTAGACACGGGAAATCCACGCGCCACTTGCAGTAGCCCGTAAAGGCGTGACGTAAGCATAGAGATGTGCCGTTGCCGGCAAAATTGCCCAAAGTGGGAATATTGGTAGCAATATTACCGCCAATATGGCTCAAAGTGGCAATATTGCCACCAATATTCCCACTTTTTTGCAATATTGCCGGCAACGGCACATCTTTACGTAAGCACCAAGTACCTACCCGGTTACCAAGGATCAAGGGGAGCCGACTTGCATTCCGTTTTCACCTTGTCTTTGGTCCAAGATTAGTTTTTAAACTAACAAAAAATTCGCGTTCGCTTCGCTCGCGCCTTGTTAACGTACTCTATTTTTTTACTTATGTTAAGTCCTCAACTTTAAAAAGTTCGCGCTCTTTTCGCTCGCTAGCAAAACATTAAAAAGGTTCGCGACGTTGCAAATCAAAGAAATTCGCGCTCGCACCCTCCTTGTGTCAACCTGAAGCTTTTAGGTAAATCTTTCGCAGTGCACAATTGGGTCAAAAAGAGGCGCATAGGTTGCAGCCAGCCTCTTCTCACTTTATAAAATAAGTAAATCTGAAGTTGTTCAGGTCAAAAGGAAAGGTTTTTTTTTTCTCTCTGTTTATCTGTCAGTGATCAGTCGTAGACTATGAGCAAATTTGTTGTGTGCATTATGTCATGTCGAGTGTATCCCCCAGCGGAAACAGCTCCTCATAATGGATGGCTAGACCTGGTCTACATTGGTCCCAGGATCATACGCCGTTTTAAACGGGTTTCACGCCTGGTTCTTGTTAACTGGACTGCTAGATCATTTGGATCCTCTATATCTCTCGATAGGTTTCTAGGTTCTCTCTGTAGGTTTCAGCATTGTGTCGGATCTCCTCTTTTACTGTACCGATATGCACATTCTCATGTATCTCGGCATTTGTAACATACCATGGAACATTGGCTATTGATCTCAGAAAAACGTTTTGAAGTCGTTGCAAGATGTTTATGTTGGAGTTACAAGCACTTCCCCATAGTTGGCTACCATACATCCAGCCTGGTCTCAGTATGTTCTTATAGATTAGAAGTTTGTTATCCACAGAGAGTTTAGAGTTTCTTCCCATTATCCAATACAGATTTTTATGGCGAATGTTAAGCTCATCTCTTTTACATTTTATGTGTTTCTTCCAGGTTAGTCGGCGGTCTAGATGAATACCGAGATATCGTACGCTATTGGTGTGGGCTAGGATATTATCGTCAAGAGTGACTGGTGGACAGTCCCCGCGTCTCAGGGTGAATGTTACGTGAACCGACTTGTTGACGCTGGCTTGTATTCTCCATTTGCCTAACCAGTCATTAATTTCGTCAAGACCCCTTTGCAAAGTAGGTATCTGATGCAGCAGCAGAGTCTTTGTTTCGGGCTAAGATGGCGGTATCGTCAGCATAGGCGACAGTTATAACTTCTGGTACTTCCGGCAGGTCTACAGTATACATGGTGTATAATATGGGACCAAGAATAGAACCTTGGGGCACACCAGCTCTGATGACATGGAATGACGATGTGGCGCTACCCTCTCTGACCTGGAATAATCTATTTGACAGATACGAAGCCAGTAGCAAGTAGTAGCTGTGGGGAATGTTGCATTTGATTTTATAGAGCAATCCACTGTGCCAGACTTTTTCAAATGCTTGCTGGATATCAAGAAACACTGCAGAACAGTATTCTTTCCCTTCAAGTGTGTCCTTTATTACCTCACAGACTCGATGGACTTGTTCTACAGTGGAATGGCTGTAGTCTGAAGCCAAACTGGTGATCTGGTATTGCGTGGTTGCTAGCAAGTACAGGCAAGAGTCGCCTGAGCAGTATTTTCTCGAATAGTTTTGAGAGGGTAGGTAACAGGCTAATCGGTCGGTAGGAGGTAACTTCATGAGCAGGTTTGCACAATTTGTGGATCATAATATTTTGCGAGATTTTCTACAAGCTAGGGAAGTATTGTACGCGCAAGATGCCGTTATAAAGCGTTGTTAAGAAAGTTACTGCTTTTTTCGGTAGCTCTTTCAGTACTTCTTTGGTTATGAGATCGAACCCTGGCGCTTTTTTATTCTTGAGACTCTGTATTACTCCCCACACCTTCCGAGTTGTAACTGGTTTTGGTGGTAGATCCAGTTGTAGTGTTTGGTTGAGGGTGTCCTCAATACTTCTTTCAAAAGCAACATCCCCAGTGTCGTTAGGAGTAAAAACTTTAGCAAGATGTTCCGCAAAAGCGTTTCCTTTGTCCTGGTGCGTTCTAGCCCAACCGTTTGGGGATGTTCTTATAGGTGGTTTTGGTACTTGAGGTCGGTCCAACGTTTTCGTGAATTTCCACAGTGAATAGTTTGTAATTGCAGTGGCTGTAAGTGATTCTAACTTTGACTGTAACGTTGCTTCGTGAAGGTCTGTTATATTGTGCAATAACAAACCACAGATTTGTTCAGAGCGGTTTTATCTATCGGATGTCTTGATTGATGCCAGATTCTTCTTAGGCGACGTTTCTCAAGGATTTGTTGCCCAATGTGCATGGGTTGATTTGCAGGGACGTTGTTGTGCTTCAGTTCCGGAGTACATTTCCAGCAAGCCTCTTGTATAAGAGATGTTATATATTTGGTTGCTTCTTCAATGTCAATGATTTGAGTGCCAATTTTTGTTGGATATTTGCCTCTATGTATTCGCGGAAAGCGTGCCAGTCCGTCCGTTTATTGCTAAGTGTGTCCGGTGCATCATATTCAATCAAAGTTGTGCTGGCTGTCAAGATGACTGGAGTATGGTCAGAGGAGCTATCAAGACAAGATTCTGCTCTGAAATAATGTCTTGAGAGGCCACCCATAACAATGTAAATTTTGTTATGGGTGGGCTCTCAAAAAGAAAGGTGGACGTAAAAATCTGTGCCCAAGCCAGCTCCAGTCTTTTAATCAAACTGGAACGAAGCCAGACTAAACAAAAAATGAATAGTTATAACCTATATGCATGATAATTACACTTAGAAACCTATTTAATCCATTTTTGAAAAGTTAGATCTATATAAGAAAATAATATAGGTAAAAATAATATAAAAAATAATATTCTTATCTTAAAGACTAAGGGACGTAATACATCAGAATAGATTTTTATCACAAAAAAATTTAAAGCCTCTCGCTTATGAGTCTTACAAATTACCGCACATTTGGTTTAGCGCAGCGACATTTTCAGTCAAACTGCTTATGATCTAAACTCGCGCATACAAACGCTGTGACGTTGCGCTGCGCTTCGCCACATGTGCCCCAGTCCTAATAATCATCAGTCTCTCGTAAGTACTTATATACCTACTACCAGACTTCACTCTCGATATTGGTCCGATTTTAACATATTGCCACACAAAAGTGCAGCTGACCAACTTTTTTTTTTCTTAACATACCTTAAAATTTAACAATAGTAGGTTTTAAAATGATAGGCCACAAAAAATAATTTAATTGACCTTAGTTTAAGTTACGTCGGTGGTAAATACACCTCTAATTAACGGCTAACGGTCATGGCACATTGTACCGGCACCGCTCCAACCCGGCAAATAACGTGTCATTTAAATTTGAACATTAAATCGTATGACGTATGATGTATTTCATAACGTCAAAACAAAAAAGCCAACGGCGGGCTGTCAGCGCGCGGTTTCCTATCTAACAACTCACGTTGTTATGAAATATATCATACGTCATACAATTTAATGTTCAAATTTAAATGACACGTTATTTGCCGGGTTGGAGCGGTGCCGGTACAATGTGCCTTGACCCTAACCCGTTTTTTACAACATTGATTTGAAAGTGAAACATCATCAAGAAAATCGCTCTAATACCTGAGATTATGCGGTTCCACCCGCCGAAATTATTTAGAGATAAATTTCATAAAACCAACTTCGGAAAGGTACAGACGCCAGCAGATCAACCTACCAGAATCTGTCAAATTTTACCCAGGAAAAATTAACCTTGCACTATTGTTATAAGTTTGAATATCTATTGAAGAAATTTTACATACTTATTGTGATGGATTGATGTGCTGGCGTCTGTAACTACCACTCTAATTAAAAAAAATATCACATGCATACCTTAAACCACATATACAGGGTTACTTGTAATTCGACGTATATCCTGAAGGAGGTGACAGAAGGGCCCAAGAGCAACAAATTAAGCCACTCTTACCTCCGAGCAAAGTTCAGTGGTTTCCGAGATTTTCGCATTTTTGTGTTGTATGTGTCTTACTAAGTGCGGGCGCAAATAACCAAATCGTCCATGTAAAAAATCGACGCTACCAAATCCAATACTGTTAGATTTCGACATCGTTAAGCTGTTCTATGAGGCAGAAAAGTGCGTAAGCTTGAGAGGATTAGTCAGAAGGTTTTCAAATGGTGTACCTAATAATGGCCAAAAAGGTCTAAGCTTGAATATCGAATTTTGGGTAAATTTCCAAAAATCCAAAAATTGCCAATATCTCGGAAACCACTGAGCTTTGCTCAGAGGTAAGAGTGGCTTAATTTGTTGCTCTTGGGCCCTTCTATCACCTCTTTCCGGNCCTAATAATGGCCAAAAAGGTCTAAGCTTGAATATCGAATTTTGGGTAAATTTCCAAAAATCCAAAAATTGCCAATATCTCGGAAACCACTGAGCTTTGCTCAGAGGTAAGAGTGGCTTAATTTGTTGCTCTTGGGCCCTTCTATCACCTCTTTCCGGATGTACGTCGAGTTACAAGTAACCCTGTATATATGTTACCTGTAATCTGTATAATCCAGAATTCTATACAATGCCTAGGTAATGTACAGAATACCTAAAACGTGTAGGTAATGTGTACCTATATTATACGCATATTTCAAATATAATCTCTCCATGATTTCTCCATAATCGAGGAATCGGGATGTCCCTGTATTTGGCTTGAGAGGTCAGATAGGCAGCCGTCATTTCATAGGTATCTCGGTTAACTTAGACAAAGAAGATAATTTTATTTATACACTAGCTTCTGCCAGCGGTTTCACCCGCGTCCCGTGGGAACTACTCGGCACACCCGGATAAAAAGTAGCCAATAGCCTTCCTCGATAAATGGGCTATCTAACACTGAAACAATTTTTCAAATCGGACCAGTAGTTCCTGAGATTAGCGCGTTCAAACAAACAAACTCTTCAGCTTTATAATATTAGTATAGACTATAGACTGCCGGGGCAACAGCAGATACTTTATACAGAGCCTAGGAATTGTATATAGTCACTGTACATAGGTAAATAGGTATATCGCGAGATACCGCATTAACGGTATTGTGAACCGCACCAAATTGTTTGCAATTTAACATATTATTAAAACAGACATTAGAAGAGATAGATTGTAATTTAAAATCTTACGGTGACATATAAAATACATTACCTAGGTCATGTATGTAATAGACAATAATATTCTTAATGTAGGTACTTTACATTGCCTGAAAGTCCCAGGTGTTTTGTACATTGCCCAGGTATGGTATAAAATATCTGAATTAAGGTGAATTCGACCACTAGAAGCGGGAAATTCAAATATAAAATGGTTTTTTCATGTTTTACCTATGATATTTCGCAATAAAAAGTTTTTTACAGTTACAATCATAAGATCACTCCTCATATTGAATGTTAACTTAGGTAAAACATTAAAAAACCATTTTATATTTGAATTTCCCGCTTCTAGTGGTCGCATTCACCTTAAACAAATTGTAGGTGCGACCTGCATATCCTTATGCAGGTCGATGTGCCGAGCGCCGTTTTGGGTAGATAAATTTCAAATAGTCCACCCTTGGCAGATCCCTCAGCACCATCGGAGAGTTTCCTCCGCGGCGCCTCGGTGCTTCATCAATTCCCTGCGCTGTCGCCGGTTCAGTCAGCTGGTGTCTGAAAATCCCACGAGGGGTAAAGAATCTAATCGTTTCATTCAATTCAAAACGTATATTTCAGACTTTTTCAGTCCATAAAGTGTTAAGTAGTACCTACAGTAACTTAAAAACTATGTTAAAACTCACAAGCATACCTACATGGCGGTAAAGTCCGCCTCATCATCCGGTTCTGCATCCTGATCTGGAAGATCAGATGATGAGAGAAGATCAGATGATGAGAGAAGATCAGGATGCAGAAATGCTCTTGCCCTTTGGCCTTGTACCTGAAAAGAAAATTATAGTTAAAGTTAATTATAGCCATTAGCCTATTTTTACTACTTTTGATGTTTTGGTTGTGTAGCGACTTATGGTGTTTTGCTTGTAAAGCTATTTTTGTCAATTTCGTTGTGTAGCGAATTTTGGGTGTAGTTACTTTTGTCAATTTAGTGTTTTGTTACTTTTGAATTTTTTGAATGTATAGCTAGTTTTCGCGTTTATGTTGTTAAGCAACTTATGGAGCCGACTGTACCTATTTGTTGTTACGAGAATACAGTTCGTGCTTATGGCTCTATTATAACTTTGAAGCTGATTAGATGAATTGAACCACATTGTCTTTTGGCGTATGTGCGCGACAAAATCCGCCTGTGTTAATATTACAAGTTTCCTATTTAAGTTCCAAAATCATTATCATGAAAAGAATAAGAAATACTTAGGTTGTATTAATTAATTTTACTGTTCAGGCCTATTTATCCAGCGAAGTAGCAGGTCTCGATAGTGGAAAAATCCGCGTATCCATGAGGTAGAATAGCGCGGCGTAGGTACACTAGCTACAATGAATAAACCGTAAACAATAAAAAAATATATTAAAACTTTCTCTTATCGTGACAAGCGATAGCTGTTACTGTCCACATTGGAGGAATTTTAACCCCAATATGAATATAAGAGGCTCAACACGTGGTACAAGCCATACACGGTTAGGGAGTTCCTTGAACTGTACTTCGTCTCCATCATTGAACCAGCAATGGCAACTGTGTGTGTGGAGCAGTTGCGCCCGTCGCAACTTTCTGTGCCGAATTGCAACACACGCTCAGTGACGTAAAATCCAGACACGCGGCAGCGTGTCAAGCTAAGTTCAAGCAAAGAACTGGCTGGCCAGCGCCACGTGTATATTTACACGAACCATTTGGTGCCACTCGTTACCCCTCCATAACTGAAAACCTATTTAACGTAAACACATGAAACTACGTGTGTTTCATTATGTCCACAAGGACACCTAGAAGCCTAAATTTCATGAAGCTAGCTCAAACGGTTATAAAGATATGAAAGTCCAAAAGTCGTAAAATTCCCACTAACTGACTGACTTATAGTACTTAAACCTAACCTACTTCCAGGTAACTTAAAAGCTCGGTAATTGTGTGTAAGCGCAGGAAAAAATCTGAAAAAAAAAGTTAAGAAATAGGGGGCCCCCATACAACAAACGTGTAAACCGCAAATTATAACTTACTAGCTTTCCGCCCGCGGCTTCGCCCGCGTGGAATTCGGTTTAAACGACACACAGCGCCATCTACAATCCATCCATCAAGCAAACAATATTTTTGTTTTCCCTCGGGAATATCTATTTTTTTCGGGATAAAAAGTACCCTATTATTTAATCCGGACTTCTAACTTTACGTCTGCAAAATTTCAAAGCAATCGGTTCAGTAGTTACGGCGTGAAAGCGGAACAAACAAACAAACAAACAAACAAACAAACAAACAAACTCACTTTCCGATTTATAATATTAGTAAGGATGTATGATAAACAAAGTTATTTTTTGCGGTTTCACACGTTTATTGTATGGGGACCCCCCTTTATATTTATATATATTTTATTTTTAGTATTTGTTGTTATAACGGCAACGGAAATACATCATTTGTGAAAATTTCAGCTTTCTAGCTATCACGGCTTATGAGATACAGCCTGGAGACAGACAGCGGAGGCTTAGTAATAGGGTCCCATTTTACCCTTTGGGTACGGAATTCTAAAAAGAAAACTATACAGCGGAAACGCAAGAAAAAAAATTAAATCTATACCTGCTTCTTTACAAATAATATATTATGATATCCAACCAAAAACATAAATGTAAAAAAGGAAAGCCAAGTTCAATACAAAACCTATGCTTGGTTGTGGGCTTCGCCGCAAAAAGAGATCGAAATGAGTGCTAAGTCCTGTAAAAAATACAAATATGTATTTATAGGAACAAGATATGACTTGGCCAGTTTTTATCAGGATTAAAAAGATGTTTTAGATATATTTTATTAATAACTTTATAGAATAACTGAGGTAATGAAAACTGGCCAAGTCAAATCTCACCATATCGGGGGTGATACGGAGATTCGAATCACATTATAGCGACTAGGGATTGCAATCCGGTCCGGCGGATCCGGTAATCCGGCGGATCCGGCGTGTTTCTGGACCTACCGGATCCGGCACCAACGCACCGGATCTGGTTAAACTCTAAATCGCGAAAAATATATTGAAAAAGGTACTAGTAAGTCAAATCTTCAAGAAAAAGAAAGTTATCGGAGAGTCAAAAGTAAAAGGAAACAGATTACATAAGAGGAAATATTTAAAAATTAATGACTTCGTAAGAAATAGAGGGAGAAAAAGGGACAAAATAACACTTTTCACATGGCTCTAGAAGTAGGTGTCTGCAGGTCAGTTGATTGTGTTTATTTTGCCACCGACTTCTAGAGCCATGTTAAAAGTTTTATTTGGTTCCTTTCAGTGTTTTGTGAAGTTGGTTATTTTATTTTTGTAAACAGATTTTTATTTTATGCGATTCAGTTTTTGGGTCTAAAACTATAATATTTTAATACCCACTGTGGCAGTCGTAACCAATAATTAAGCCATAATCAACTCAATATCAAGTATTTAGTCGATGCTTGCCTGCAATTTTCATGAGTTGCCCTAGATTTCTCAGGGTGTCCAATAGTGTCCATCATCAGATCCTGACCTGACGAATATGGGACCGGTCAGACTTTGACTAAAACCCACCGTGTCCCTTCTGGAGCCCTTTGTGTGCCAAAGCAGCGGTAACTCTTTCGAACAATCCCGCAGCCCCGACAGGCTCTGGCCCTAATGGTTTTGTTGACCTATTTGAGGAACGCATGGAACAATGCGCGCCGCCGACACGGGTGTGTCTCCTAAGTATCGTCTCCTAGGAGACGGAAGAACGATGTGCCACCAGAAAACTCACCGCGCACAGACCCACGCCTACGGTGCCCGGGAGCGTCTCTCGACACCCGGCGACCGTGTTTACCACCAGGTCCACAGCGGCGGCTGGGATGAGCGGCGCGAATTCGCAGTCGCTCCGCCGCTTGCTTCTCTAGCATAACTGCTCCGCAGAAGGAGGCGACGGCATCCCATTCCCTCTCGCCCCTCACCATGGCTTGAACCACGGCTGGGCGCGAGAGTTTGCCGGCGCCAATTGCCGCCACGGGGACAGGCAGGTACCTCCCGAAGCAACCGTGCCCGGTGTGGACCCGTCATGCCGAAAGTGAGGGCCAAGTACATATACCCTTCAGCATATTTGCTAATCCGGCCGGATCCGGCCGGATCCGGCTGGATTCACGCCAATCCGGCCGGATCCGGCCGAATTGAAAATGATACCGGATTGCAATCCCTAATAGCGACGCACGCTATAACGAAAAGAATTAAGAGTGGTACGCTATTTTGAAAATACCTACATTAAGGGTCAATTCACACCGAGACGCGACGCTGCGCGCAAATTTTACATAGAGCGACTCAAAATATACTTTATTCACTACACGAAACTATATACAATTAATTTCAGATACGTTGCGCTGCGCAGCGCTGCACCTCGAGACGCCGTGCGGCGCTGCGCGACGCATCTTGACGCAGCGGTGACTCGCGGCGTCTCGCTGCGTCGTTGATGGCACGATTTTAGGATGCGTCTCGCGACGCCGCGAGGCGTCGCGCGGCTGCGCGCTGCGCAGCGCTAAATCAAAGCCGCGTCGCGTCGCGTCTCGGTGTGAGTTGATTAAAGGTGAAGGAAAACATCCTGGACTTTCTGAAGTCTGAAGTCACCAACCCGCACTGAGCAAGCGTGATGATCAACGCTCAATCCTTCTCTGTGTGAGATGAGGCCTGTGTCCAGCAGTGGGATGATACCGATACTGCCGTCCAAAATTTGACCCACATACTGCAGTCAAAAAGTTTGTAAATGACCCTGTCCACATCCCTGTTCCATTTGATCCTTACTTCGAGGGACACCCTGTATATGACAAATATCAATCTGTTGGTATAATAAAATGCTAATAGCACTATTCTAATGTATGTACAAACACAAGCAGGTCAAAATTCCCGAATCTGTAAAATTTTATCAATCGAACATTAACCTTCCAATACTGTGACAAGGTTGAAAATTTATTGAAGAAATTTGACAGATTGAGGTAGGTTGATGTGCTGGCATCTGTACCTATTATAGAAGACAAAATTCATATAAATGTTACTGTAAAAGCCCGAACTGTGGTAAATCCTATGATTTACCGGTAAAACCTAGGATTTACCAACTCTCAGTGGTAAAAGTCCGAACAATTCTTTTATTTCGGACTTTTACCACTATTTAATTGGTAAATCTTAGGATTTACCTCAAGGCTACGGTAAATGTCGAAAAACTTTTTTTTTTAATATTAGAATTTAGTATATTCTAGGTTTTAATTCTTAATCATGTATTTTAATTAGGGAACTAATTTTTTGAGCTGTTATTTAAATATTCGAGATGTTATTATGATCAGTTGAAAAACNTAGCATAGCATAGTTTTCCAAAAGTGATAGAATTCTTCAAATCGGTTCTGTGCATAGAAATGTAAATTATCTATGGTTCTGTGGTTTCGGAGCCTTTAGGGTACCTACAAAGAAATAATACAATGTTTCTTCTTTATTAGGTATATTAATATTGGTCTCTAGATAAAATTCCAAAAATAACATTTTATAAAAATACATAAAAGCTCAACAAAAATAAGACTTATTCACGATATTATTTATATACAGACTTACAATATAAATATTTGTTACAAATGCAACAAAACAAAGCACAAATATGCATAAAAAAAATTCCAGTTCCTAAAATTTTTGGAATTCATAAAATACAATAAAATTAGTAAATGCTGGTTTCATTTCGAATTGGGCACTGCACACTAGAATTTTAATTAGTTTAGGAACGAAATAAACTTCTTCTTAGTGATAACAATGTAACTTCTAAAGTTATACATAAAAAAAAGATATAAATATTAGATACCTATCCATGTACTGACATTTTAGTCAAGACGTTGTAAATCATTTTGATAGTCAGTTTTAAAATAGGTAACAGCTAATCTCACTCTTTTAATATGTATATAAAAAATTAAAACAAACAACATCAACATTATAAAAGAATGACTAAGATTTGTTAACCGACTACCCAAAAAGGGATGGTTCTCAATTCGACCGCGTATATACCTTACATTGTTATTATGTGCGTTCGCGAATATCATCCTCGTTTGAGAAACGATTTTGATAAATCATTTATAAATTAAAGGGTATCCTGCCTAAAAGGTTCCATTGTCACCACTTCAGGCTCTGGTGATGAAAATCCTGAGCAATTGAAATAGTCACAGGCGAAATAAAAATTGCTAAAGTTTTTTTTTAAGTTTCGATAGTTTTCAAAAATAGGGTCTGTTTTTGCAGCCTTGTCAAACTTAGTCTAGCTTTGCACCCATTAGCTCGAAAATATTCAAAATTGGCACTTTCTTGATCCATTGCTTATCTTTCACTTTCAGTCCTCCGGATCTTCGCACAACAACAAACTGTCCTGTAAATTAAAAAGGGAACATTATAGCTCACATCGTCATAGTGGAAGAACAAGGGTTGATAACACGAAAGGGATAAAAACAGAGGAATGATCAATAAATAAAAAATAAACAACGACATTTACAATACACAACGATATTTCGTACATATTTTACAATGACTTCATAAGCCCCTTTACTATAATTGTTTATTGTTAATCAGACGTGAAATAGCCGTCTATGGTCACATAACTATCATATCAGCAATTTGACCAATGAGCGGCCATTTCACGGCCAGTGAAAGTGCAGTTATAGTTAAAGTTAAATCGAACAACCCACCCTTAGTCAACATTAATAATTTCTGTTAAAAGATTGCTTTTTTTATATCTGCAATTTTTTTACTATATATTTTGCTTTGTGGCAACAAATAAGCAAAACAAAACACATTCAAAAGCGAAACACTAACATTACCGCAAACAAAACTAAAAGTTGGTGAAAAAAATCAGACATATAACTGTTTTTATTAATATTATTGAATAAAGTTAGTAGCGTTAAAAGCAGTCGTGCTAGTTAGCTGAATTTAAGAAAAATATGAATAGCTTACCGAAACCAATTTGGCAGATGAAACGTGTTGTAATATACAATGCATGAGTGTATTAATGAAAGTACGTGGGTAACGATAAAATTGAATGATCAAAATATTACTTATAACAAATTAATAGTTAATTGTATTAGCATTCAAGTGGATGATACGACCGGGTGCTCCATTATAAAAAATATAAAATAGTTTTTTGATATTTTACTACTAAAGTACCTCTCTCCAAATATTATTATTTTTGTCGTGTTTTTTTATTTACATTTAAATTAAATAATAAAAATTTGCGGAGTTTAGTAAAAAATATTTAGTATATTATTACATATTTTAGTATATATATGGTTTAACTTAGGTTTACCTACCTACCTTTATATTAATAAAACTACATTTTATATTTTAATCCACACCAGTCATGACATCCACCGTAATATAATTTTTTAAAAATCTAATTGCACAATCTGTGATTGGTATATGCAAGGTTAATCAAAGAAATTGTGAACTTAATGTCTATTGCACTGAACTGTAATAAATATTATATATTTTGTTTAAGCATTAGTAAGCACTAAAGCTTAATTTGTTAATATTTACAATAGTGAAAATGGTTAATTCTTAAAGATAACCAGTAACCCAAGCCATGATAAAAATAGAAAATGAGACTTAATTCACATTTTTTATTCATGATTAACTACAAAAACCGAGGCAGGACACGACAATTTGTAAAAGGAATTATTTAGCCAAAATGTACTTGGGAAGTGTGAATTAAGTCTACAGTTCTGAGCAATCAAATTAGATGCGTGCCCCTCCCTCACCCGTCCACCATGTTACGTTAAACATATTACATACTAGCTTCCGCCAGCGGTTTCACCCGCTGTCCCGTGGGAACTACTGCGCACACCCGGATAAAAAGTAGCCTATAACCTTCCTCGATAAATGTCTATCTAACACTGAAAGTATTTTTCAAATCGGACCAGTAGATCTTGAGATTAGCGCGTTCAAACAAACAAACAAACTCTTCAGCTTTATAATATTAGTATAGATTAACAAATACTGTGGCAATTTTGTATTGTTTTCAACATACCTGCTCCTCGTTTCGGAATTGACGCATTATGGCCGGTTGGGTGGCCACCAACCACCTCTTGAGGCAGCACATCACGACGGAATAGATTATTGCAGCTCCGATTAAAATTATGATTACAAACACCACGGCCTGACAAAAAATAAATTTATTTTTTACAAAGTTAACACTTGAAAGAGTTTCGGACAGTTTTATTTATCTGGCGACTCGCACGTATTATTTTTAGTTATTTTTCGAAGGACATTCTGCAAGCTGTGCTGCTTATTAAATGTTCATATATGTATACCCTCTTACACACCTCCCAAAATCTCATACATTTAGCAGAACAAATATTTACTACCTATTCAGCAATAAAACGCTGGTTGGAATATTTATGCATTAGACTGTTCAAAGGGCCTCCAAGAAGAGTAAACACGAACAAAATGAATATTTAGATTGTTGCACTAATAATTGCAGTTTCTTCAAGTGTTCGCTAACCTAATTACTTTGAAAACATTTACTTTCCTCATTTCAGCTAGGCTTATAACCATAACGAAGTTTAATTCGAGTTGCCGCCCGACAGGCTCACACACAGGGAAACAAACTGGTCAGCCCACACACAGCAGTGGGTGAAGACAGAGCAGGTGGACTTTCCCTTCGATCTCCTGTCCAATCAAAGGCACGACAACACCTTCGCAGTGGCTATGGACCAGACAAAGGGTTTCATGTGAACAAAACTTATTTAAATAAAATTGTTCTTTAACGTAGACATACATATTCGCTCTATAAAAAGTTTAGAAAATCAGTTTTGGAGATATGGGAATGCAGTAATAGCAATTAATAATAGAATAGTTTATTCTAGTTCCAATAATAGCCACATTTGTAACAAACATACCAATATCATTTGATAAATATTAATATTATTGTAGTTATATAAGATGTGTATACCTGTAATAGGCATACATACCAGTAATATTATTGACTTATATCTTTTATACCATAAATGTATGTATTGCTGTTGGTGTATCAAATAAATAAATAAATAGACGGGGTGTGTTCTGTTGGCTCCGTATACGGTTAGTGTCAGCTAGCGTCGACAACTTTGTAGGTTCTGATGATACATTTGTGGCCCAAGTAGTGGAGTTACTGGGGGTTTTAACCTCGGATCTCTAAGCAACTGAATCAATTTACATGAAACCAACGGGATCTTGTTCTTTATACTCTAAAACGTATCTTCTACCAATATTATGTTGTGCAATTATTTTTTTAATTATTTAAACAAAAAAATATGAAAAATTAATATTGAATATTTTTTATTTTAGTTTTACGTTAAATCTTACTTAAATAGAGAAAGACGAACATCTTTCCAACGTTTCATTCAATTTGAGGAGTCCAAGAGACCTTGAGCAGTTAGCCGGACGGGAAGGGAGAAACGGCAGCTGCAACGTACTACGATTATTTTCGGGCTAGGTACTAGCGTTAACGGCATTAGCACCTACTGATCGTGAAATATATTTCCTAATACCATCCCGGGGCACAGTTAAATCCATATTAAGTATCGGCAATACACTTTTGTTAAGCTACATATTCTCTAATATTAAGACATGGTAAGTAGAGTGTTAAGACAAAATGTAGGGCTTAAAAAACCTTTTAATTGGTATATGACTCATGCTAGAGGGGAGATATCATTCCTTAAATCCACATAAAGTATCGACACTACGCCGTAGTTAAGCTGCACTTCTAAAATACTAAGAATTGATAAGGGTTATGTTAAGAACGAAAGGTAGTTCCAACATAGGCCTAACGATTAATATATGGCCCATTAATAGAGGGGGATATTAGTCCTTACAAAACCTTTCAAATATCATCATTTACCTTTAGTTAAGCTATATCTGCTATAATATTAAGAAGTGTGAGTGGTACGTTAAGGCGAGATGCATCACTTAAAAATACCTTTTGATTGGTATATGATTCATTACTAGAGGGAAGATATCGTTCCTTAAATCCCTATTGAGTAATGGCAAAACACCTTAGTTAAGCCACATCTTCTAAAATACTAAAAATTGGTAAGTGGTGTGTAAATGTAGCGCTTAAAAGACTTTTGATTGATATATGACTTCTGAATAGAGGTGG
>NWSH02000323.1:3873428-3888997 GCA_002382865.2 Heliothis virescens
CTTTCCCTTTCTTACTATTTATTTTTGTTTCTCTGTATTGTTGGGCTATGGACCCACGAAACTTCATTAAGGTCATTTAAAAAGGGGCTTCTCCTCATTTCCGGATCTTTTCCATCATATCTCTTATTCTCTAGCGTTTATTTCATTCTCTTTTTCGCTCTCTTCTTTGTATTTCCTTACTCATACTATTTTGGTAAAAATTCTAGTACTCTCATTAAAAAATAGTTTGGTTCCGATTATCAATAACTATTAGTAGTGGCTTCTTGTAACGATATTTCTTACCGCTTACACTATGAAATATTATACACCAACCGCCAATCTACCGAAATATCGCTTCTCTTGTATTGTTTTCTGTTTGCCCGTTCTCCTCCGTCATAAATTTAAAAATACTTTGTACGGCGGACGTTTTATCATGCAGTGCTACTATGGAAGGCTCATCCTCTTCACTCTTTCATTTTTTTATCGTTATCTGGTCAGCACTTCTTTTTAACTTATTGAATGTTTACTATCTTTCTAATCCAACTTACCTTTTCTTTTCCTTGCGTCGATTTCTCCTAATTATCTCTGCCTCTTTTCTATCTCTCTCGTAGTTGAAAAAAATTAATTTTTGTCTCTCTCTGCGCTAGGAATATTCCGGGTGCGACCGTTTTTTTCCATTCGTGCAATACTAATTCTCTCGCATTATTACTTTCAATCTCTTACTCAACATAATGGATTATTCTGTAGTATTCCATCTCTTTCCCTGCTTCTTCGGGTTATTTCTCTTATTTTGTTTGTATCTTTTTAGTTGCGGTTCTCTCGTATTAGTGTACTTCATTTTTAGCCCTTTTCTCCATAAGCTCTCTCCTTTCTCTTCTTTCCTCTGTTCTGTTTATCGCCTGTTCCTTCTTCTCGTTACTTTCTTAACGTCTTTCATAGCATCTATTCCTATTCTTTCCTAATTGGGCAATAACAAATTAAATCCTATTAGGTATTCATTTTCATTAAAACTTAGATCTCTGCGTAGTAGGACTTTCATCTCCGTCGGTATAAGTTTTTCATTAAAAAATACAAAATTATACTACAGTTGTCTGAACGAATAATCGTCTATATAGTTTCTTTATTTCAAATTTAGTCTATTGTCATAAAACTGTTTTTTTCTAGTTCATTCTTCCTCTTCACATACAAAGCTGTTTTGTGTCAAGAAGGAATTACTTCGTTCCACAATATAAATATGGCTTTATTCTACTTCATCTCTATAATGTTAGTCACACGCCTAAGCCTTTTCCCATACTATGTCGTTATGAGTGTCGAATCCTTAGCTAATTTTTTTTTAATCTATTGTAAAACTAGCGACGCTATCTGGATAATTACTAATTTATATATTATTTTAATCACTCATAATAAAGTTATTATATTGTCTTACTTTTACGGTCCCAATCTCTTTTTTATCTTAAATTCAAAACATTCTAACTAATTAGGTTTTTTATCTATATCGTCACATTAATTACAAAATTGGTTTATCCTTATTGTGGTTTTTTTCATAGGTTTATTTCAAAATTGGTTCTGTGGGTGTTTGTATTGGGTTTCATTTTGGTAATATGTGATTTATAATAAAACGACTCTTCACGGATAGGATTTCTTTTTTTGTTGTTTTAAAATATTTTAATGTTGTTTAAAACCAATCTATATGCAGTCTGCCCCTCCCCTCCCCCCCATCCCTCCCCTTTACCCAGTTTATCTACTTCCTTAACAATTGCCATACTATTCTAGCTTCACCTCGTGCGGGTATCTCCATATAGCATTCAGAAAAACCAGAGTTGTTTATGATTAATAATGAAATAATTGAGTTACCAATCCAAAGCTTCACCTCCAGTTTACTAGTCTCATACTCTTCTCTATCCTTTAGCGATCGAAATACCTGTTTCATTTCACTTCCTCACCTACTTCTGTTTCTCCTACGTGTATATTGGTTACACAGTAACTTCACCTTACTTCACTCTTTCACTCCAGTCTTCATACACCTCATCTATTCTTTTTTCTTGCATTCTATCATATCCTTACTAACTTAAGACAGTAGTAAACGTTTTATCTCAATTTTTGCGTATCTGTATGGAAATTATGTTTTCTCCTAAATGTTTTTCTCTTATTATTATCTCTCTACCCTTAGAACAATAAATCTCTTCCTCTCAATATACTTCCACAACAAAAAAATTTACATCATTAAACGGAAATAAATTTAAGGTAGTCGATAAGTTATTTTCGTTCACCTCGTTCTGTTTAAGAATTCAATGTGCAGTAAAATAAATGGGGACTTATGTGTTGCTTGTCTCCGTACGTGCCTTTATCGCAATATATATTTTCTTCACTTACCACTGTTTTTTTTAGGGACTCTCGCCTTAATTATTATAAAAAATTGTTCCTGCTTTGTATTGGGTACCCTCTTTCCTTTAGGTAATTAACGGTTTCTTGTATTTATGGGGGTTGAATAATTTGCTGTTGTTCACAAGTGCAGGTTTGTTTCTCCTGGTACAAGATCCTAAATTGTTGATTGGATTTCGATATTTTTCATCTGTATTGTTTTAATCATTGGTTAGTATGTAGATTTGTGTACATCTGACTGTCTATCCTCTCGATTTCTTTGTCTATTTGCTTCTAGTTCTCTTAATAATTTAAAGTAACCAAATGTTACTTGGGAAGTGTGATTTAAGTCTACAGTTCCTGAGCAATCAATAGATGTGCGTGCGCCCTCCCTCACCCGATCCACCACTGTTACCGTTAAACAAATTACATACTGCATTCCGCCAGCTTCTACCGCCAAATATATGCCTATATGGTCGACTTCTTGTACTTGTGGTCAAAACTTCTCCACTCGATCTAGGCTTACTCTTTCTTTGATGTCTCTATTCATCGTGGTTGTCTTTTTTTTCGGTTTCTAATTGTTCTGCGTGGTAATATTAAAACTGTTCTATTTTTGTTTGTTTGTGTTCGTTTCGGTTTTTTTATTGTTGTGTGTTCGTCTATTTTTACTTTTTCTTACTGGAGGCTGGTTTCGAATTTTATTCCCTTGCGGTGACCGTGGATGGTCCGTAAAAAATCTGCTTTTGTGTATTTTCTGGATTTGGTTTTAGGATATAATACTATCATGAACTTAGCAGTTCTCTATTCGCTCGGTGATTTTGGATACTGTTTGGTGAATTGATACTACCCATGTGCGATTCTAGAGAGCATCTTCTAGGTGTTGTAAAACATGTTTCGGATTGACGGGTATAATACTTGTTCTCTTATGCGCATTAAAAGCTGCTGGTATTTCTCACATACTTCTTTCTTGATCTTCCTTTTTTATTATAGGAGAAATACAAAGCCTCTTCTCCCACCGTTCTTATATAAAGCTCTTGCTAATCGGCGTTAGGAGTGACGCGTCCTATTTCATTAATTGGTTAGTTATTATTTTTAGCATTGTATTCGGTGATTGTGTTAGCTCGATATAAAGATCTGGCTCATAACTTGGTCTGAGTGGGATTCCGGAGCTGTATTTTTAGCATTCTGCCGCAGCGTGTAGTAACGTCTTAGGTGATCACCTAAGCACTTCTAATACTTTTATGTCAAGGGTGTGTAACCTCCGAATAAGCTCCATAATCACCATAATTATTTGCGGACTTCTGTTCTTTCATGTGGAACTTCTGCACTACATGCGCACTACCTCTTCTCCCGTTGTCTCGATTAAAGACTCTACTGTTGACCTCTTATTAACCTTCTCTCTTAAATGTCTTCTAACATCTTTTGCAAATAGTATTTCATAATCCTCGGACCCGTACCTCTATTGATATTTCTTTTTTCTTGTAGTTTTGTGTATAGGAACCTCCGTTAGCCTCTCTCTTTACTGTCGTTTTGACTCTTTGTCTTTGGTTAATCATGTTTACGAATTCAACTTTCAAAACTAATCAAAAGTCTCTCTCCTAGCACTGGATCCATAACTCCTAGTAAAGTTCATATTCTTAACCGAAATATATAGTCAGACAATAACATTAGTCGGTTTAAGCTGGTAATTTGTAATTGTTGAACATAGGATACCGTTTATGTAGGTGGTATAGAGATAGTTTTTCAAACATTACCTGCTCCTCGTTCCGAATTGAACGCATTATGGCCGTATTGGAAGTGGCCATCCAACCACCTCTTGATGGCAGCAATCACGTACGGTAATATGATTATATGCAGCTTCCAGATTTAATAAAATTATGATTCACCAAACACCAACGGCTTGTGACAAAAAATAAATTATTTTTTACAAAGGTTCAACACTTGAAGAGCTTCGGACCAGTTTCTTATTCATCTGCCGACTCGCCAGCGTATTATTTTTAGCTGATATTTTCTGGATAAGGACATTCCTGCATAGCTGTGTCTGCAGTCTATTAGCAAATGTTCATTATATGTATCTCTGTTTTATTACACTCTCTCTTACTATCACCTCCCCAAAATTCTCCTATAACCATTTAGCTTAGAACAAATATTTACTTATCCGTGAGTTCTATAGTCAAATATAAAAACGATAAACACGCTTGGACATATTTACATGCAAATATAGACTGTTCAAAGTGTCCTCCCAAGTAAGTAATGGAAAACACGAACAAAATTGCTATATATTGTTTTATGATTGTTGTTAGCAACTATTAAAATTGCAGTTCTTGCTCATATGTGCTTCGCGCTAATACTCTAATATTACTTGAAAAACCATCTACTATATCGTTCATTTCAGACTTGGCTTATATATCACTACATACATAATCGAATGTATCATTCTCGAATTTCTGGTTGCTCGCAACTGACAGGTTCATTGACTATGCGACAGCATTTGGAAAAAACGAGATACCTGTGATCGTCCCTACACACAGCCATGTGTAGGGTGAAGACAGCAAGCTAACGGTGGAACTTTTTCACACTTAACGCATCTCACATCTAGTCGCAAGTTCAAAAGGCACAGACAAACACATACATTCGTCTTATTGTTGGCTATTGGACTTCATAGACTTATAAAGTGGTGTGCATGTGAGACTACAACACTAATCTTAAACTCAAAATTGCTTTTATCTTCTTAACGTTAGACATACATTTCGCTGCGATCTAAAAAGTGTTTAGCAATATGTTTGGAGAATGGGAATGCTAATTGATTTCTGAAGTTAATTAGCAGATATAATTAGATAGTTTATTCGTAGTTCCTCTACTTAAGATAGCCACATTTGTAACAACTGATGGACTCAATATTCATCTTAATTTGATTCATAAATATTAATTAATTATTTTGTAAGCTTTTATTCTTGAGTATAAAGATGATGAAAACAATGTTTAATACCTATTGTAATAGCATACATTCCTAAGTTAATATTTATTGAACTTAATCTTTTGATACGTAATACTGTTTATGATCAAGTGCTGTTAGGGTTAACGGACTTCATAAGCTAATACAAAATTAAATAAAAAACATAAATGCTATCTGTGTAAATGGTTAGAGTTATTGTCTTATTCTATTTTTAAAGACTTCTGATTTCAAAGGACTTCTCTTTTCTTATCTATGTCTTGTTGAGCTGCTTTAACGTAGTGTCACTGCTGCGTCGGTAACATTTGTAGTTCTGATGATACATTTGTGGCCATTTTAGTAGTGGAGTTACTGTGGGGTTTACTCGGTATTCTCTAGAGCACTTAATCATTTTTACATGAAACAAACGGTGATCTTGTTCTTTTATACTCTAAAACGTATTCTTCTCCAATTTATGTGTTGTTGCCTTATTATTTTAATTATTTAAACAAAATATAGAAAAATTATATTGGCAATATTTTATTATTAGTTTTTACGTTTATCTTACTTAATAGAGAAAGATCGAACATACTATTCCAACGTTCATTCAATTTTTCGATGGAGTCCAAAGGGATTAGTTCTCAGTAGCCGACGTAAGGATTTAAACGCAGCTGCATGTTACTCACTCTGATTATTTTCGGGCTACTTTGGTTACTAGCTTTAACGCATTAAGCAGCCACGTGTCGTGAGAATATATTTCCTCAATACCTCCCGGGGCACAGTTGAATCCATATTTACAGTATCTCGCGCTATACACTTTTGTTAAAGCTTACATCATGTCTTTTCTTATTTATATAGATTATTGATGTAAATAGTTTAGGCAGGTGTTTAAGCACTAATAGTTGAAGGGTGAGCTTAAATATAAACGCTTTTATTTTTGGTTATGACTCATTGCAGAGTGGCGAATATATATCACTCCTTAATCTTCCACATTAAACAGTTATTCTCATCTACGCCGTAGTAACGCTGCACCTTCTAAAAATACTAAGAATATTGATAAGGGTTATGTTACAGAACGACAAGGAGTTCTACAACTCATTAAGAGTTTCCTACACAGATTAATATTATCGGACCCATTAATTAGAGTTGTGTCTAATTAAGTCCTTTACAAAACCATTCGAAGAGTGAGCATTCAATTACCGGTATTCAATTATGAGCCACTATATCTGCAAAAATATAATTCACATTAAGAAGTGTGACTGTGGTACGTTAATACGAGATGCATCACTTAAAAATACCTTTGATTAGCGCATACTATGCATTTCTATTTAACTAGTGAGTAGGACAGATTCGTGGTCTCTCTTAAATTCCTCTCTGGTATTGCAATGCTAATTGGCGCTCTCAAAAAAACACATCTTTTAGTCTAACGCCACAAAATCTCTGATAATACATAAAAATTTCCGGGTTACTAGTTGTGGTATATATAGTAGCGCCGTTAAAAGACCTTTTGATTGATATATGACTTCTGAATAGAGGTGGGGTACATTAACTGTAAAACATGTTTCGATTTAACGGTGCTTCAGCATCTATAGTACTAACTATTTGTGAGTAGTATGTTAGTACGAAATGTTGTACTTGAAAAGACCTTTAGAATAATATATGACTCACTACTAGAGGGGGTAGACCAGCTGACACACACTGCTGGGTAGAAAAACACGCTTTAATAAGTGCACGTAAAAGCCAAAAATCGTCTCCTCATCAGACCTTGAAACCTTATCGTGGTCAAAGTTCATTACACGACCTTTCTAAAAAATCCAAACACGGATATGATACATTGTTCCATCATAAAGTTCCAGTTCATACGTTTCGGCTCCATCATGAGATCAGTTCGACAGTACCATATTATTGTATTGTCATCCAAACTACATACAACTGCCAATTTTCATGATCCTACGGTCCTTGGAAGATGGTGAAATTAGTGATCTTAGATTTGATTAGGTACATTTAGTTAGTTACATATAGGTGGACCTAGTAAAAGCGTATTAAAAATCAAGTGCACAGCTTTTAAATAGGTAGACATTATTATTTATGTTATTCACAAGATATTGCCGAAAAAATCATTGAATTCTATACAGTTGCTGAGAGATCCGAGGTTTTGCCGTTTTTAACGCCCCAGTAACTCCACTAAAGAACAAATGCCGCAAGAGACAGTATTTAGCGGGATACGGTGATACTTAAACATAACTAAAAATACTCTTAAATTAACTAATAGTATATGAAATGTAAGTACTAATATAGGTACGTTACCACAAGGTCGGCGGAACGTTCCCCGTGAATATTTGCCTAGATGTCGTGACGTTTATAATTGAAGATGGGACAGGGCAAACGCATCGACACCGCCGATCCTCAAAAAACTGGCCCTAAGAGAAAAAACAGAATGTTCAACTTCACCAAATCACACAACCATTCACCGCTGTATTTACGGCAGAACTGAATTATAATAACATTCGGGGAGACGACAATACCTCCCCTCCTGCTCTCCGCGATACCCCGGAGGCATGGCGGGCGTCTCTATTCCTATGCACTCACCACCATATATACGTTACTTGGTTACATCGGATTTGCCGCCCCCTTGCACATGAAACATTTGAAGGGTGCTGGACCCTTATATACTTAATATACTTAATATCTGCAATGCACATGATTTATCGGATGACTAGATATGATGGCGATGACACCGATAGTATTGAGTCGCGCGACAATTCTTTTGTACAGTCAGTTAGAACAATAGCTTCATTATATAACTGTATTATATTCCGCGAGGAATCTATACCTTTATAATATAAAGCTGAAGAGCCCATTTATCGAGGACTTTTTATTCGGGTGCGCGGTGTAGTTCGAACGGGACGCACGTGAAACCGCTAGGGGAAGCTAATAAGATATAAAATGTAATCATCTGAAGTCCTTCGAACAATGCCTCTGTTCTCACGCGACTACCGGCTACAATTCATAAGATTAGAGCGTTTAAGCAACCCAAAAAAGTCATCAACTCATAAATGTCTGTATGTATGGAAAAATATTTACTGTATCCGATTAAACTATCACCTATATAACGAAATGATTGAGCATGCGTCGATGTAATGATTTATTTTTAACAAAGGCCCGGACTGGTCTCAAAGGGCCGGTGTAATGCAATGATTGCAGATTGACCGGCAATGTCTCGCCCTGCAGTGAATAGCCCTATTGTGTACTTGACTTTTGTGAAACGGCAAGCATCTATTAAGTTAAGCACTGAGACTTCTAGTACAGTTTATAATATGCAAAAAATAATACGCTTTCAAGATCAAATTACCCGATTTAGATATAAAAATATAGCTTTTGCTTCCACTTGAACATCTTTGGCAGTCGTTACGTGTAGTCAGAAGCCAGAAAGTCAAACAACCACTCTTATCACAAAGAATCAGGTTGCCCCTGTAACTGGGTTGAGGAAATCAAATAGGCAGTCACTCCATGTAAAACACTGTTACTCAGCTTCATTTGGTTGCAATGGAAGCCGACCCCAAAGTGGTTAGGAAAAGATTAGGCAGAACTTTCTTCTTTATGGGAGGATATTCAGATTTATAAAAATATGAATTTATCTACGAAAACGCAATAAAATCCCCACGATGCGATAAATAGAGCCAGTCTGATAATGCAAGTTTTACCCACATATACCATGAAAAATCCAATCCAAAAATTAAAGTCCCAGCACCAAAAGGCTTTGACCCACAGGTACCGAGGTTGGAGCAAAGTATGAATATTCACGATCCCTTTAGGTGTAAAAACGAAACGAATTGGCTGCTAGATGAAATGTTTTTCGATAACTCTGGAAAGGGGTCACATACTGAAAACAGAATATATGAAAATAAAACAAATAGGGCTTTCAGTTTCGGAATGGTAAACTTGGCGATACAACTTGGATCTCGAAACTTGAAAATTGTGGTAGGTATATCCTACACTGTTGTTCTTTTGAACTAAAACCTTTTAAATTATTTATTTTAAATTAAAGAACCCAAACCTCAGAAAGAATACCGGGAATAACTTGTAACTCACTCCATAAATGGGCTATCTAACACAGATTTTTTTTCAAATCGGACCAGCATTTCCTGATATTAATTAAGATGTTCAAACACACTCTTCAGCTTTATATCCACCCCACGTTAAATAAATTTGGTTGAATCTATGAAAAAAACTTTAACGTAAAAAATGGTGACAAAATGACAGACCAGACTGACAAACTGATTTACTCAATGAGAAATATTGAAAATCAAATAGTAACAGAAAATAGCTCACCTGCACACACGCTAAAGAGACGAGGGCAACAATAATTGTTAGTTTGCCCATTGTTTATATTTCTTCAGATATATTTCTACATATAAGAACACTATACAGGTTGTCGAGTGCCCGGTAAATAGTATGAAGTACTATTTACTGAACTTTTGCTGACAGGGGTGATAGAGGGTAAATAATTGTAATAATTGTCATTATATTATGACTGAATACTGAACTGATTGACATTTTGTAACACCTTGTATATAACTGTATTCATTAGCAAATAAATCCTTTGACTTTGATATCCACTTACGTAATACTTGAACGTCCCCAAAAGAATTTCATTACTATATTATGTTAAAAAAATTGAGTGAAAGTATAGATTTTTTCCATATTTCGAAAAAATAATAATTTTGAACTCTTATTTTGGTAGATATGGGTCCCAGCTATCATCCCCTGCAGAATAAAGTACTATTTCCTTGACATCCTTTAACTATATTACTTCAGATATCAGAGCAAAAGTTCAGAGAAATCTTGTCTTAACTGAAACAAAAAAAAAACAAAAAATAATTATAACATAATACGAGTACATACATAATATAATAAATGTATAAGATGTTATAAAAACATCTGCCACGGCTTCAATGGGAGATAGTGTTGTGAATATAGGTTATAATAGTGAAAAATTTTAAACCCTGGCGGTGATAAAATCAATTATTTGGGATGATAAAGTTCACAAACTAAGCGCGATATGTTGTTATTCTAACCTTTTATAGGAACAGTGCTTTGTGAAATAAAATTCGGTTTCGTGCAGCAACCCCCAAAATAAATCAATTCAAAGGTATATGCCAGTTTTTACAGAATGAAAATTATGTCAGTTTTTCAATAAGTCATCTTTATTCATGTAAACTATATATACACAACACTCTCTCCCATTGAAGCCATTGCGGATAGTTTTAGAGCACCTTATATAACTTAAGTTTTTAAATAAAAAAAAAATCAAAAAAGATAAAATAAACAAAAAAAATATTATGAAAAAAATCTAAGCAACACAGACAAATTTTACAATTTCAATTTTACAATGTGTTTTCGCATGAAATTCTTACTATTGATTACCAAAAGTAGCTACTTTTGGCGTTTTGGCTGTGAAGCGACTTCTGGCATCTTGGTTGTCAAGCAATTTTTGGCGTTTTGGTTGTGCAGCTATTTTTGGCGTTTTACTTTTGGACAGTTGAGTGTTAAGCTACTTTTGAATTTTTAGTGCATAGTTAGTTTTGGTGTTTATGTTGTATAGCTTCTAATGGAGCCGAATGTACAGACGACAGCAGGTCAACGTATACGAATCTGTCAAGTTTAACCAATCGAATATTAACCTTCCACTATTGCGTTAAGGTTAAAAATCGATTGCAGAAATTCAGATTGTAGTAACTTGATGTGCTGTCGTCTGTACTATTGACTAGCTGTACATAAAATTGTACAAAACTTCACTTAAATCAGTTCAGTAGTTTTGACGTCAAAACCAGACAGAGTTACTTTAGCATTTACAATACATAATATTAAAGTAAGGATATCCGCTTCATCATGAGGTGCAAATTATCATTTTGTGGCAATTGAACTTCTTTTCAACTAACAATATCAACAAAAAGACCAGATGGACGTCCAAAAGCAAAGCATGGGGCGACAAAGACGGCGTGCGTCGAGTCAGGCGCTTCATTCCTCATTCTATTTTCGGTATTAACAGACCTAAAGAAATAAAGCAGTCACAAGAACTGTAGTACCCGCAATAACTATTACAGACAAAGATTTTTATCTTCTAATGGTGATGGTGATATAATAATGTTTCCTACAGTTGCTCGGCCAGCCTAGACAAAATTTACTTTTGACCTGATGATCCAAAAATGTTTGCAATTAATAAGATATGTACAAATATTTTGTGTATCATAAAGGCAAGCCTGAGCTAAATACATTTTGTTCTAAATCAATACTGTTTTTTTTACATTACAAAAGACAAGCTGACATCAAATTCAAATTCCTTCATATTAAGATCACTGCAGTTTCTAGATCTAGTAAAATATTGTGCAATTATTTAGTTCAATCTACATTATTAATCCTAAGTGTAAATAAAGGAGACTAACCATTTTTGGTATGACAATGCATAAAATTGTGCCACAACTCGAACAAGCGGTTAATTATTATCTTTATTTTTGGAAACCAGGAATGCTAATAAAAAGTGATAATCCATTATGATAGTAACAGAAAATATTATTGGGATTGATACTGATAGTAGTCAAAACATTGTCCATAAAAATGTCAATGTTAGAAGCTTTATATTAAGGTGAATGCGACCACTAGAAGCGGGAAATTCAAATATAAAATGGTTTTTTTCATGTTTTACCTTAGTTAACAATCAATATGAGGCGTGATCTTATGATTGGCGGTTATAATATCCCACAAAGTAATTTCTGATGTCCTTGTTTAACTCCGAAACTTCTTACAATTCAAATGTAAAAAATGTGGCACTACAAATTCTGTAATGACACCAACAGCCCCTGTAATTTGGTCAATCTCCTTTGCACAATATTGTAATGGTGCACAATTTATTTTCTTGTCTAGAGACCACATGAGGAAGCAGATAGCATAATTGTGTTTTGTTGCTCAATTGATATGGTACAATTAATATTACATAAAGCTAAGGTTTATCTGATTACTTGTTATAATATCTTTAGCCGCAATCAAAGCAAATCCATTAGGTAATATTATGACTGTTTTACTTCATATTTCATACTCTAATAATGTCTTCAAAAAATACTGAAGTGTGATTTGGACTCGCCCACCAATAGTTCCGCGTGAGGGATTATTATAAATAGTGCAGAATTTGAATTTAACATCTGTATTAATTTATTATTTTCCACATAAAACAAATATTTCAAGTCAACGGCCAGAAGAAAATCTGTGCATTTATTATTTAAAGAATTAATATGCTTAATTCAACAATTTTATATCATATTATTACCTTTTAATATAATTATGAAAATTTTGCTCAAAATAATAAGTTTTGTAGAAATTACAACAAGCTACAAGTAATTTTTGGCTCTTACCTACTCTTTATTATATGCGCCTGAATGCAGACATCTAACAGCCATGAAAGTGCAGTTTCAATGCGTTACACCCGAAATCAATAAAAGCAGTATATAAAGGTACTTACAGGTACAAAAGTTATACAAGTCAATCCGGCTGCTTTGTTTACAAGTCGTATTTACGATGTAAATGTAGTATTTATTTAATAATGAGAATTTACAGCTTTGCTAGAGCTAAGGCAAAAGTAGAATACTGAAGAGATATTTACATATTAAACGAAATAATCATAATTTGTTTTTATTTAAACGAACACTGCATCCAACACAACTGAACAAAACTTTGCCAACTGTTTGACACTTCGACAGGAGGACTATTAAGACATGACAGACAGACAGGAAAAAGCCAGAGATAATGTTAGGAGTGTTTTTAAAAGCGTTTTGTTTTATGTTTAGTCTGAGTAGCTGAGTGCGTGTTCGGTTTCATAAAAAATTGAAAAGTATTCTTTACAGACATAGGTAGCAACTCGCAAGGTCTTCTAATGGATAAAGGGATAATAGATTTTGTTAGATTTTTTTATAAATGTTAGTGACTACGTCATGTCCCACCCAGTCGCAGGTAGTCGATTTAGTAGAATGGTGTAAGTTACTTAGTTACATTTAGCGTGAATTTCAATCCCAAGCTCAAATTATTTCAATTGTTTTTTTAATCTCCATATTAACTACTAGAGCAGAATCGAAAAATTCCCAGACTAAATATTTTATTCGTGCAATAATATACAGTAGCCACACCACTGCCTGTCAGACAATTTTTCCATCTTCATAAATAAATTGCAAAATTCTATCTAGTCTATGTTTCACGGCTGCTGACCGATCATGTTTTGAAGTGGGTAGAAGCTAAATGTGTTACTTTTGTGATGACTGTTCGAGTTATTTGTAAGGTATTACAAAAAAATATTGTTTTCATAGCGTCATTGTGCACTTTTCTATATAACAAAAACAATGAACTGAGAATCATGGCGTGTTCAGACCATCAGACGACTGCCGAGGTGGCAATTTTCAGATGTCATAATTTTTGTACAGTGTCTACTTTTTACGTATATAGCCCTATTTTCGGGTTAATTAAAAAAATGTGGGGTATATATGATGTAAAATACTGCTTAGAGTATTTTCAGGATATCATATCTAGACACTAAAATATAAATTCGCAGAAAATCGTCATGATTCTCAAAATGTTAATTTTCCAATGTCACGGTGAATATTTTACCATATTCATGGTGTTATTGGCTTCAAAATGTCATTGCTGACCTCACCCTCCGCTTGCGATATCATTTAGCATTCATACAGCACAAACACTTATTAAAAAGTAAGAAATTCAGGTCTCCCAGTGTCAGTCTCTAGAACATTTGGGAAAAACATTCATACATTATTGTGCAGTCCAGCTTTCAACCATGTAGGTTCTCTTTTAAGTTAACTCTTCCTAGAGCTGTAAGTTTACTTGATTTCTTGCTTTTACTGCTGTATCAAAAAGTCTACTATTTCTCATAGAAGTTTATAAGTGACAATGGAACTCCTTGGTGTTGTGCCTGTTTTTTAGAAAAAGTATGTTTTGTATTACTTGTTCTTACCATTATCCATCACTAAATGGGCTTAACATATTTTATACTACCTGTTATTAATATCTAGTGAGTTCAAATACCTAGCTATCTACATTTATACTCATTAGTCATTACATTATAGCACTCTTCCTCATTGCATACCTTATCAAGATTTTTATCCCTGACTTTTGAACAATGTTTTATATCAATCACACAAACACATTTTTAACCAACTTCTCAAAAAGTAGGAGGTTCTCAATTTAACCGCTTTTACATATATTTTTTATGTGTATTTTTGTATTGTATCTTTGTTTTTTATGAACTGATTTTGTACTAATGTAGTGCCTATCTACATCTTTTAATGCATGGAAGATTTCAAATATTATTAAATACTAGCTGTTTTCCCATAGTTTAAATCACATCCTATAGTACTACTATCATACCCTGACAAAATATAGCTTGTAGCTACCCAACAATGAAATAATTTTTGATATGGGTTTGGTATTTTCAGAGCCTTGAGAGTACAAACAGACAAACAAAGAAATATCGAGCCTTTTCAGGAAGAAGATCGTAACCGCCATTTTGCATATTTTACAGGAGAAGGTTTTTTTTAAATATTTCTCAAAATATTTATAGTATAAATTTGAAATTTTTACTTGGTATTATTTGGGCACCTCCCTATTAATTCAAATCTTAAGATTTGACTCAGTACTCTTTAATCACATTAATTTGTCGCTTTAGATAAAATTGATGATCGTTATTAGGTAGAGTATGTCGATTACGATAATTCTTAAATACCATAAAACAGTAGATTTTTTTTGTGATTTTTGTTTTAAACTGTTTTTACTAGATACTATGGCAGAGAAAGGGAGGAAAAAAGTCAGAAATACAATAAAGTAAAAAATACAAAGTATTTCTAAGTGAAGTAGCTTTATTAATAAAAAAATAAATACAAAAAGAGACGTCTTCATCAATCTCAAGTAAAACGTCTCTTGTATTTCTATCGCAGGGCAAATCCAGATATTCTTTTGTATAAACTTCTGGTATGATACCTTTTTCGCACATTTTTCAGTATAAGCAGTTTTAGGTTCACGAATTGCTTGTTGATTCTGCCTAGGCCTCAATATAAGGGTGACATCAAGAGAGATTAAAAAAGCTTATTACAAAATTCAAGACTTCGTTGACGATAAAGATATATGGCGCTAACTCATCTCTGCATGTGTGGCTTCCCTGGCAATTAAACGACGTTTTCTTCTCCTTTTGGATTATATAGATTTACAGTTTAACTTTCATTTGCATTGTATAATTTTATCA
>NWSH02000323.1:3892339-3911418 GCA_002382865.2 Heliothis virescens
TACTTGTTTGTATTTTAATTTTGTTTGGTAAGAAGGCTGTTGCATAGGAATTCCAATATTTAATTTCATTATTTTTCAAAAGAATTGTCTCATATTTTTTAGGATTAGTCCGAGCATTTCCAATCAAAGTTGGCCATTCAGATGGCGCGTAAATAGTTATTTTCTGTATAAATCCCTCAATTGTTGCATGCACAGAGTCTACTGGCATCATGGTGTGTCCAGGAATGAGAAAATTTATAGTCAGTCTTTCCACAAAACTTGCATGTTTTTGCATGAAATAATAACGTAAGTACCAAGTAGGATGCTGGCAATAAAATTATTAACCTAGTATTATATCGTAAGCGACAGGTACTATACTTACGATCAGTCAGTTGGTGGAGGTTACATTAAAAAAACTGGTTGAGTTGTAACTTACAATAAAAAATTCGAAATTAAAAAAAAATAGTTACATTTCGAATTTGAACACTAAAGTTAGTGCTAAAAGATGCAAAATCAGTAGATCTAACGGTTAATATGAAAACAGTATTTTGGGATTTTTGGCGCTTACGACGTTCTTCCTGAAAAGGCTCGATATTTCCTATTTATTGTGGAAGTATAGACACAGTATAGATTAATAAAATGTTATAAAAATAATTGAATCAGAATTGCTACTGAGTTTAATAAACCAGTATACAGGTTTAGGTTGAAGGTTTAATATGTTAGGTAGATGTTTTAGTTATCTATACCAATATATAATAAAGTGGAAAGATTTGATTGTTTGTTTGTAACAAGGCTCCGGACCTACTCAGCCGATTCGAATAATTCTTTCACCGTTAGGAAGTTACATTCTTTGCGCTGAACACGGGCTATGTTTTATCTGTGTACGGGAAGAAGTTTCCCCAGGACATGGGTGAAACCATGTAAAACGGTTAGTCAATTAATAATTTCAGTAATATGGGTTCTAGATATCCGGCTGCTAGTTATTCATAGTATGCAGAAATTTACAACTAATATACTATAGCCATATAACCCAGGTCCTGATTTCTACTATTTGTTTTAGTATTTTTTATGTTTATTATAGATTACTAGTTGTTTTCCCGTGGTTTCAAAAGCGTCTTATGGGAATAAAATATAGCCTATATTACTCATAGATAATTTAGCTTACCAACACTGAAAAACTTGGTTCAGTAGTTCCGGAACCTTGATGGGTACAAACAAACAAAGAAATGTTTCCTCTTTATTATTATTATATTAGTATAAATACTCAACCCAGTACTGTTAACAATAATATTGTCACAGATCCAAAGATAATTAATTTGTTTTTTTTTTTCAAATCAGGAACATAGATAGGTACCTAATAAAATACTTATAATATTTAACAACCATGTCACAAAATTTAAGCTTTAACTTTAACGGCCGTTCTCAATAATCTATCTATCTCTGGATTTGCTTACTAGAGATAGAATTTTGACATTAGCCTCATACAAGTAATGTCACATTCCTATCTCTAGTAAGCAAAACCAGAGATAGATAGAATATTGAATTCCGCTGTGAATAGCTGTTCTCTGCAGCTTTATCTGTGTCCTGAGGGAACTACCCTGCCTGATTCTGTGACCAGCCAAGTTCGCACAGCCGGCACTGTCTACAATTCTAGTTTACTTTTGACCCATAAAAATGAAATATGAATCATTTAATTTTCTTCCATTACAGTTTCACAAATTAGAATTTCGATGTTGAAGTATTTATTGAATCAATTTTACAACAAAAATTGCAACAGCTCTCATTGTTTGTCTATAAAATTCAAAGACCCAAAATGCAGGTTCCCAATATTTTTTATTTTTATTATATTTTCCTATTTTATAATCAACACATAGTATTGCATTAAAAAATATTGGCGGTTAGGCGGTTCTAAGATCTGCATTGACTTGGCCTTGAATCCGGTGTTTCTGAATCTCTGAAAATGAAATCTGAATGTTTCTTCATGAAATTCCTAAATCAGAATTAAAAGAAAAGTACATTAGGCACAGATTTTCTCAAAGTGACACGAGACATGACATCTGTACATATATCTATACTAATATTATAAAGAGGAAAACTTTGTTTGTTTGTTTGGTTGTAATGAATAGGCTCAAAAACTACTGGTCCGATTTTAAAAATTCTTTCACCATTCGAAAGCTACATTATCCACGAGTGACATAGGCTATATTTTATCCGGGTACGGGCAGTAATTCCCACGGGATGCGAGTGAAACCGCGGGAAAACGGCTAGTATATAATATAATGCATTGCCAAGTTGCTGCTGTACAAAGTTTATCCATATTGCTTTAATAAAGTGGATTTCTACAACTTAACTAAACATTGTTATTTCAAATATCAATCTTCAATAGCAGAACAACAGACAGCAGATTACAGTAATCCTCAGTTACTGAGAAGACCTATCAGCCAGGATCACTAGAATAAAATAAAATACATGAGAACAAAATAAAAATGGGCAATGGATCTATCTACACACTCAATATGTCATGTAAAAATCGATAAATAATTACGTGTTAAAATAACAGATGGCGCTGTGATAAGGAAAATTAAAATGTATCAGTTTTTATTATCCTATTAGAAATAAATGATATCACCTAACTTTTTAGACAATCTGGGGATCATTTTAATTTGGAATAACTGTTAAAACGCTCATACAAAAAAACTGGGGCCGAAATCTAATAAGTTCATGGTTTGTACAGTCGACAGCAAGTCACTGTACCCAAAATCTGTCATATCTGTCAAATTTTACCAATCGAACATTAACCTTCCACTATTGTGATAAGGTTGAAAATCTATCGAAGAAATTTGACAGATTTGTGTACACTGACTTGCTGTCGACTGTAGGTGTCTGTATTCTGTATACAGTCGGAAATTGTTGTTGCTTATGTGACTTGGCAATATAGTGCGTACGAAAGAACACTACGAAAGACTAGGCGGAATGATCAAAAGACTTTAGCCTGCCCTCAGGACAAATAAAAAAGCAAGATAACGAGATATTAAACCAAGTCCTACCTGTTGACGTACTAAATAGAATTGTCGTAAATACCCTGCATTTTGTGTGTATTATCTACTAGAATTATACAAAATTACCGATACAAAATACAGTATGAAAAACAAACGACATGGAAAAAAATATTACGTATTCAAAATAACATTGGGTTACAAGCCAGGGTAAGATAATTATGTAATGAGCATGTGTCAATTTTACGTACATTTTGAAAGCTAGCTACCGACTTTAACTGCCGACTGCATGTGCATCGATTGCATGAAATCGGTCGATATAAGGGCGACCCCCCGACGACAAAAGAGAGGTGTTATGAATTTGACGTGTCTGTCTGTCAGTCTGTCTGTGGCTCCAGATATAGCTCCTGAAAGGATGAAGCGATTTCAATTTAGTTACTTTTTAAAATTAAATGTGACTTATCTGCGAGTGTTCTTAGACATGTTTGATGTTGGTTGAGCCGTTCCAAGAATGGTGGGGGTTACTTGCATAATTCGTAATATTCCGCAATTTAACATCTAGGCTACTCTTACTCGTATTCCAACCCTTAGTAGGCCATAAACCCTTTGAAGGAAAAATACGGGCTGTCAAGAAGTGCATCCAATTAATTTGTATGCGGTCAAAGTAAAAATAGAAATAAAAGGTTTCAAGATAGGCAATGAAATGTTTGCTTTATATCCGCTTCCGTCTGGCTTATTTCCGAGAGGCATTGCACTTTCTGAGAAGGACGTCTGATATCTTAAGAGAAAATCTTTTTTAAATTTCTCGAAAGTCTTTCTTTTTGTGCGACGTTGAAACGGAGCAACTGATCGAAATGATTTTTGCTTTTGATTGTAAAGCTAGATTACTTCTAGGGCCGGAGACGACTTGAAAAGCTTTTGCGGCTTTATTTTACTTTGAAATGCACAGTTACATAAATATTGCAATACTGTAATGTTAGTTTTCCATTTCCTTTAGTTCACGATACAAACTGCTACACAGCTTGTATGCCAGGCGATTTTTCGTCACGCATAGCAACTGCCTTATATTGTAACGACAAAATATTGGAGCAATCGTTTTTATTAGTTTATAGGGAAAATAGATAAATAACATGTGCAATGTTCTATTCTTATCTAAAAGATGGTGTTATTATATTTTTATCGAAAGGCCTATCAGTACTGAAGTAAAGCTTTTGTTTCAGAATGCCAATCCAGGCGCCTCAATGGACGGATTATTTGAACTGTCCAGTGTGCTGCCGCGAATTCGGCGCTCCGCCCCGCAGCCCCATTAGCCTCGGATGTGGCCACACACTATGCAGACACTGCCTCAAACATTTACACAGGAAACAATGTCCGTTCGATCAGGTAAGACCTTCATATTTTGGGCTAATTTGAAGATAGGCCCCACGAATAAAAAAAATGCTGTGTCCATACTGCTCTCAAGAATAACGCTCCACTAAAAGAATGAAGTAACCCGTGGGGTCGTTGAAAGTCTACATCGCCGAGGGCCATTGGATGTTATCATACATATCTAACCAAACTGAGGAGAAACCCAACATTAGGAGACATTAACATCATGAAATCTGATAAATCATAGAATTTAGAGTATTTAAGTCGATTATAACAAATATGCTTACCTCTTTCTAGTAGAAGTCGTAAACACCACACACCAACTATAGAGTTTTAAAATGTTCTTGGTTGATGGAATTTAATTTTATCGTCACCATCATAGTCAAAAAACATCCCCTTCTGGACAAAGGCCACCACAGTTGAATTTAATTTGACTCTAATTAATGATCCTTCAATGGAAATACTCCAAACGTCGTGGTTGCACAGCAAACATTTAGCCGAAAATTCGGGAGTTAAATTCACGAGTACATTTCCTGCGGAACACTAATTAGCCTTTGAGCTGGCCAGGTGCTCGCTGAAATAATACCTAGAACGCATTTCCGTAAATGCAATTCAACGGTTTTCACTATAAAATATTGAAGAGCTTCGCAGAAAATGTTTTATGGTGAAAATATTTTTTACTGTTTCCATTTCATTATCTTTTTCTTTTGTTAAACAGTACATATTTCTCAAAGGATGAATTTCATAGCCCAAAAATAGCGCTCGGCGTTGTGACATCTACTTCCATTGCGATATAATATGATTCATGTATGACGCTGCGGAAAGATATGGCTTATGACGCTCTACGCCTTAAAAACAAACGTCTATTGTATGCAAGCCAGTCTTATTTTAGAGGGCTATCTTTACTCCGGATACCAGCTGTTTTTTATCCCTAAGTAATTCAAGAACTCTGAAGAAACCTTCAATGTAAATCCAAGGCCGATTTTATTGCTTCCATTTTTATCCGGATCAAAACTTTGAAAGTTGCTTAGTTATCTACTTTTCTTTGTAAACGATTGTATAGGTAATTCTTGAGTTTTCTTTAGTATTCGTCTTCATGGCTAGGAAATATATTTCACCTATAGATCTACTTAACGGAAGATGAGCTCGTAGAAATGTATTAGCTTATCAGATTTAATTTGCTTTAGCCTACCTTTGTGTCAGGAATATTACGAAGTCTGGATTTCAAGTCCCCGTCATAAACTGTGCAAGAAGTTTATCCCTGTCAGGATAAAAGCATTCCGGGCATCTTAATAAAAATTTAATTCCGAGGAGCAGCGACTGAGCTTTATTAGATCAAGCCTTGCAAGTATTCTATATTAATAGTGGCAGCAAATACCTTACTATAGGAAAATCCTTTTTAAAGTAAGACGTTCTTGGTTCTAGCAATTTTATGAAAATGCATCATAATTGGCTTTGGCGCGGAGGGAGGATCTATTGAGATTGGTGAAAAATTGGGTCAGTGTAGCTGCTATAGACTAACGTGTCAGTCAGCATTTCATGAATTTTACTTGTTTGACACGTACGTTTCTGACGACAGAGTTTGATAAGTCCACCCTGTGCCAGGCTATCTATTTAGACCTGAGCCTATTGTCAAAGTTCGAAGACTACAATCGTAAGAATCAAACGTGAAGCGACCGCAATCGTGATCACAATATTACAATGTAGCGAATAGTCTTCCAGTAGTCTAAAGAATTGCAACCTCGTAACATTTTCTTGTCTTGTAGAACTGCTTTGCGATTGTTTTAATTTAAACAAAAATTGGTAAATATTTTTCGTGTATTCTCGATGGGGAGAAAACTGTATGCTCAGTTATGCATGCGTGAAGGCATTACAGAAAAATCTTACTTATATACGAAGAACTGAATGTTTAGAGCCTATTCCCCTAGGCATATAACTACCCTTAATGTATGTTACCCGAAGAGAATTTCAGGTCAATTAGTAATATTTTCCGGCAAACACGTGTTGCTATTTGGAGTGAAAGCCTACAAACGGCTGGATCGCTAAACTCATTTCAAGCGGTTTTTGTCTGAGCCGAGTAAATGTTTCGCTGTGTAATGACGACAGCAGACACCCAAATATACTGAATTTTCAATTGCAAACTTAGAAACAGATCCAATACTTTATAGGGTTCCGTACCCAAAGGGTAAAATAAAAGGGTAGTTGTAGGTTATAGCTATACGTTTATTTTTCATAGATAATGATACGGAACCCTTCGTGCGCGAGTCCAACTCGAACTTGGCCGGTTTTTTTCATATGATTCAAAGATACTTGAACTCCATTTTTGTAATGTAAACTAATATTAGAAAGAGGAAACAGGCCCGATGTACGAGGCTATATACTATCTCGATACATGAATAAGTTCCTCTGGGACGCGAATGAAACGGCGAGAAATAACTATCAGTATTTTTATCTGTAAGGTCGCGGAAAAGCAATTAAGTAGCTTTTATAGGAAAACAAACACTAAAATAATAATACTCTTTCAGGAAATACTTTGAAAGGTTTATTGTGAGTCTTTTGTATTTATTTCTGTTGTATAGAAGACAGCAGGTCAACGTATACGAATCTGACAAATTTTACCAATCAAACATTAACCTACCTCCATTGTGATAAGGTTGAAAATCTATCGCAGAAATTTGACAGATGTGCTGTCGTCTGTACCATACATTTCGAGGCAATGTATGGTAATATATTGTCGTTCAATTTTAACGGTTTTTTTCTATTTTTCTCCAAATTTATGTGCTATGGAATCAAATATTTTGGCGTTTGTCTTTAGTTTATTAAATTGATCTATTAATTCAAATGTGCTGTTGTCTGTACAAGGTACTGAACGTATTATGAAGTTTATTGCATCTCTTTTGATATTGGAGATTCGCGCAGAAGCCGTATCGAGACCTGTTTGAAGATGACATGACAAACAAAAAGTTTTTTCATTAGGTCACATGAACTCCACCCATACAGCTTTTATTAGACAGGAGGTTGAATAAAGGGAACTTTTCGACTAAATTGTTTAAAACGTATACCCAGTAAAAATACTTTTCATAAAGGTTTGGTTTTTTTCGAAGAGCTCGTGGCTAAGTCAAAGCCGCGCGGATCGATCGATCATAAGGTTGGTCGCGGTGGGTCCGTGGATGGGTGACCATCTTATCATAACGAGTTCTTCCACGTTTCGGAAGGCACGATAAAGTGGTGGGTCCCGGCTGTCTTTTGAACATCTTTGACAGTCGTTACGGGTAGTCAGGAGCCAGAAAGTCTGGTTGCCCGAGTAACTGGGTTGTGGAGGTCAGACAGGTAGTCGCTCCATGTAAAACACTGGTTCTTAGCTGCATCTGGTTAGACTGGAAGCCGATTCCAACGTAGTTGGGAAAAGGCTAGGCAGATTACTGTTCGATTTTTTTTGTATTGTAATGATTGTATGATTTGTTTTATTTGTAGGAATTTCCATGCTAATAATTTTGCTATAATGTAATAAAAATGCAATTGTTTCGTTTATGCTTTACTAAGAATATGAGTATGGTGGGTGATTGTGCCGCATGAAGTCATGTGAGGTGACTTGGGTTCCGTCCAACGATTAATTCGAAGAACTGCTCATTCATATTCAAAAAAATATGTTTCTAGTATAGAAAAGTAGTTGGGGGATATTGTAGCTTCCCAACTATAAAATGTTTTTTCAAATCTGTATACTTGTTTCGTGGCCTTTAGGTTATAAACAAACAAAACCATGTATCCTCTTTTTATTTTAAATGACTTCTGGTACTAATATTATAAGAATATTAGTACCTACAGATTAGGCAAACACTACAATACTTTCTGCCAGTTTCACAGGTTCCAGATAGCTATCTGACATATCATGCCATAGAAAAGTAATCAAAATTAAAAACATTTTTATGGCACCATCTACTACTGCTTGCAGCAACTGCTGTATCACACGATGTTCTAAATCAATTTACTTTATCCTCTAGAAGATAAAAACGACTTTTGCACTCAGCAATCGAAGAGTAAAAGTACTCTTTCGAAGATGGTGGCCTGAAAAATATTTAATTGCTATACTTGCTATATCATTTAAAAACACATCTATATCCGGAGATGGCATGGTACAATAATAAAATAACACTCAGACAGTCGTGTTTTCCGTCACTAATTATAATTACAGAAACAAAAACCTAAACAGAAATGCTTGTTTTAGGTAATTGTGTTATTGAAGTCAATAACCATTCTTCTGGGTCTTTCTATAAATTACTTTAGTCAGCTGACTGGCTGATGTAATATTTTTATTGCGAAAAATATCTCCTTTCGTTTAAAATGGTTCACGTTCTAAAGTATTTCTTTTCATCACAAAATGTTTTTCACATTTCTCTTGTTAGTTTGTTAGTAAGCCGATCACTAAACGTTCTTTTTTTGAGTGTTTGTCTACATTTTATACCTTTGTAACAACGCTTCCAATTGTTTTGTTCAACTGAAGTACAGACAACAGCACAGTACCCGAATCTGTCNGATGTGCTGTCGTCTGTACCATACATTTCGAGGCAATGTATGGTAATATATTGTCGTTCAATTTTAACGGTTTTTTTCTATTTTTCTCCAAATTTATGTGCTATGGAATCAAATATTTTGGCGTTTGTCTTTAGTTTATTAAATTGATCTATTAATTCAAATGTGCTGTTGTCTGTACAAGGTACTGAACGTATTATGAAGTTTATTGCATCTCTTTTGATATTGGAGATTCGCGCAGAAGCCGTATCGAGACCTGTTTGAAGATGACATGACAAACAAAAAGTTTTTTCATTAGGTCACATGAACTCCACCCATACAGCTTTTATTAGACAGGAGGTTGAATAAAGGGAACTTTTCGACTAAATTGTTTAAAACGTATACCCAGTAAAAATACTTTTCATAAAGGTTTGGTTTTTTTCGAAGAGCTCGTGGCTAAGTCAAAGCCGCGCGGATCGATCGATCATAAGGTTGGTCGCGGTGGGTCCGTGGATGGGTGACCATCTTATCATAACGAGTTCTTCCACGTTTCGGAAGGCACGATAAAGTGGTGGGTCCCGGCTGTCTTTTGAACATCTTTGACAGTCGTTACGGGTAGTCAGGAGCCAGAAAGTCTGGTTGCCCGAGTAACTGGGTTGTGGAGGTCAGACAGGTAGTCGCTCCATGTAAAACACTGGTTCTTAGCTGCATCTGGTTAGACTGGAAGCCGATTCCAACGTAGTTGGGAAAAGGCTAGGCAGATTACTGTTCGATTTTTTTTGTATTGTAATGATTGTATGATTTGTTTTATTTGTAGGAATTTCCATGCTAATAATTTTGCTATAATGTAATAAAAATGCAATTGTTTCGTTTATGCTTTACTAAGAATATGAGTATGGTGGGTGATTGTGCCGCATGAAGTCATGTGAGGTGACTTGGGTTCCGTCCAACGATTAATTCGAAGAACTGCTCATTCATATTCAAAAAAATATGTTTCTAGTATAGAAAAGTAGTTGGGGGATATTGTAGCTTCCCAACTATAAAATGTTTTTTCAAATCTGTATACTTGTTTCGTGGCCTTTAGGTTATAAACAAACAAAACCATGTATCCTCTTTTTATTTTAAATGACTTCTGGTACTAATATTATAAGAATATTAGTACCTACAGATTAGGCAAACACTACAATACTTTCTGCCAGTTTCACAGGTTCCAGATAGCTATCTGACATATCATGCCATAGAAAAGTAATCAAAATTAAAAACATTTTTATGGCACCATCTACTACTGCTTGCAGCAACTGCTGTATCACACGATGTTCTAAATCAATTTACTTTATCCTCTAGAAGATAAAAACGACTTTTGCACTCAGCAATCGAAGAGTAAAAGTACTCTTTCGAAGATGGTGGCCTGAAAAATATTTAATTGCTATACTTGCTATATCATTTAAAAACACATCTATATCCGGAGATGGCATGGTACAATAATAAAATAACACTCAGACAGTCGTGTTTTCCGTCACTAATTATAATTACAGAAACAAAAACCTAAACAGAAATGCTTGTTTTAGGTAATTGTGTTATTGAAGTCAATAACCATTCTTCTGGGTCTTTCTATAAATTACTTTAGTCAGCTGACTGGCTGATGTAATATTTTTATTGCGAAAAATATCTCCTTTCGTTTAAAATGGTTCACGTTCTAAAGTATTTCTTTTCATCACAAAATGTTTTTCACATTTCTCTTGTTAGTTTGTTAGTAAGCCGATCACTAAACGTTCTTTTTTTGAGTGTTTGTCTACATTTTATACCTTTGTAACAACGCTTCCAATTGTTTTGTTCAACTGAAGTACAGACAACAGCACAGTACCCGAATCTGTCAAATTTTACCAACCAAATAATAACCTTCCACTATTGTGATAAGGTTGACAATATTGAAGAAATGTGACAGATTGTGGTAACTATAAGTGTGATGTGCTGTCGTATGTACCTATACTTGAATATTTTGATATTTTTCCTAGTATTTTTCTTTAAATAGGCGGGACATGTTATAAAACCTGTCTGAATAATTATCAACTGCGGCCAAAATGTGTAAGATATATCACCATAGAATCGTAAGCTCGTTTCATCAATAGAGGTTGCGCCTTATCGGCTATCTGCGGAATTCAATAACCCATCTATCTGATGATTTGGTTACTAGAGATAGAAAGACATTCTTGTATGGAGCTAATGTCTAAACTCGATCTTAAATAAGCACATTAATAGATAGATTTTATTGGGAACGAAGAGTTAGGTTCTTAATTGGGATTTTTAATAATTTCATTTGTCATACTAATTTGCGAAGATTCCGTCTTCTGTTATTGCGTTACAGCCCTAAATAGTTTCTCTTCCACGCTCTGACTGCGATCGTCAATGACAGTGTACCCAACAATTTCTAATTCATTCTATTGTCTACCTTTCTTTTTGCGTTCAATCGCGATTCGTGAACGTATTCATCAGTTGTTTACCTAAGGCGCTTTGCACATGGAGCAACTTATTAGAGCAACAAAAATTTTCATATTATCGAATGTAATGCGCACTCGTAGCAACTTCACCAAAGTCGATAGTTGCCTCAACTTCGTGTACAAAGCGCCTAATTTAAAGTAATATATGTACAAGAACAGACAACGATCGATATGGAATAAAAACTTGGGCCAAACATTTAATAAGAGGAGGGTCGGGTGATTTCATCCTGTTTATTATTTTTGAGGGTCGTAATTGAGATACTTCAAACGGATTATTTATGTACTTATGTACTGGTCACTATGGGGGAGCCTGACCTAGGGTTCCGACGCAAGCTGAGTTTTAAATCAATGTTTTCAAGGCCAAACATGGGAAATCATCGGTCTCGTTGCGTTGTTTGATTTATTTTGATTGAGATTTTTGACCGTTTTGGGCTTCGGTTTTCGCTGCTAGTGCGATAAAAGTGGCTGGTACGACTGGATTCAAAGATTTCTTTATAAAAAAATCGTTTTTTTATGAACCTGTCTAGTAAAAAAAACAGATGTAAAAAATAGAAAAAAAAAAACAGTTCTATTAAAGGCAACATCTCTTTGAAACGAGACTTTTCCTTAAAAATGACGAAATAAGTAGTCTGTTGTTTAGGTAAATCCTTCGATCATCGGGATCTACAAATAGGTACTCTATTCACAGTTTACATCATCACACAAATTAAGTTTGAGGTAAAAATGTCAATAACAGGCTTATACTCGATTTTTTAAAATAAACTTTTGCGAGTTTTTTCTTTTTACGTGCACCTCTTAAGATGCATTATTGGTTGCATGTAAATTGTATAGAATTACTTGCAGCAGGGCATTCGTAGCAAATACTTTGAAAATGTGTATAAAGAAATACTTACCTGACTTGAACATATTTATGTATTTGTAAAAAATGACAATTTATTAACTTTGCATCAGTGTTGTTGATATCTAGTTTTAAGCTAGGGTGTGTGATTGTATTTCCATTGACCTTCTTTTTAAAGTTAAATACTGTACTTAAGTATTATGCGGTTATTCACGTAGACGTCGACTTAAAAAATAATATTTATAGACTTGTTCGACGTCTATAAGTACCTTTACGTAAATGTACTTTTATTTAATACTAGCCGTTTTCGCGCAGTTTCACTCGCGTCCCGTGGGAAATACTGCCCGTATCCGGATAAAATATAGCATATAGCACTCACGAATAACATAGCTTTCTACCAGGGAAACATTTTTTTAAATTAGTTCATTACTTCCAGAGAATACCCACTACAAACAAACTTACAGATTTACAAAAAATGTTACCTCTTTATAATATTAAGTATAGATTTAATTCAATTATATTTTCGTACTGCGTTACTGTATTTACTATTGTATGGGCATGGAATTTGAACGTGAGAACAGAACACTGATAGCTTGTTGTGCTAGCTGACTGGATAATGTACAAAGTTACGTTTTCACGTTAAATATTAACTAGCTTTTGTCTGCAAAGTTTGGTTGTACCTGCTATCCTGCAGCGAGAGTTGTCTGAGGTGAACAAGTATTTAGCAATCGCCAATTATGACGGTTACCCTTTCTGTTTATAAAGTACTTGTATTTCGGAATCAAGTCGTTTTTTAAAAAGGAATTGTTTATTGTATTTTAGTTAAATGATCCAATTTAAATGGGGCAGTCCCTTTAATATTAATTAACTGCCTTACTCAAAGTGGACTGCAGAATCTCTGTTGCTAAAAATATGCCACACTGCACCAAGTTTTGGGGGGTTTTTGTTCAGAGTACCGAAACGTTTTTCAGCTGTAACGACGACGACGAGTTCCTTTTGCAGGTTGATTATCCCAAAATATTTATAAAGATTCTTATTAGCACATCATGATATCAATTGTCCCAATGTTCCTCTATTATTTACGATTACTGTTATGTCCTGCAGGCAGTCATTCAAGTGGAACCCGAAGAGCTGGTAGTAAACACGGCGCTACTCCAGCTCGCAGGGTATACGCCGCCGACGCAGCCGTACCACCCACCTTCCATACAAGCGCTACCCGACACAGACAAACAGGCGTACGACTGCATCGTCAAATGTATGGAACACCTCGCCGTTTACCTCAAGTACTGTGGCAATGGTAAGTTCTAGAACATCCTATTCAAGTACCTCCCATACAAATTCTTCTGGACTTCTGGACTGATGCAGTATTCTCAAATAAAATGCAAGAAGATTTACAACTGACGCCATTGGAGGCAAAGAAAATCATTTCTACTTTTTAATTTTAAGATGAACTTTCCTGCACTCAGAACAATTCAATGACTAACGTGAATTCCAGGATTAATTGAATCTTGAAAACCCTAGTTCTATGACGAATCATCCGACGTTTTGATATTTTCCTCTTTGCTCTGTCATCATATCGTAGTCATTGTACATTTTATTACTTAGACATATGTTATATGAAAGGTATTAGTAATTTAGGATTCTAATGGCCCGTTTCACAGGTTCCAGATAAAGTTCTAGATAGCTATCTGACAGATCATGCTATGGAAATGTTCATTTGTCAGAAAGATTTTTAGAAATTTGACTGGAACCCCCTGAAATTCTCTAGACCTCGATAGCCATTTTCTCGATAGTAAAATAAACTGTATCAAATAAAAATCTTTTAGCGTTAGGTACCTAAGCGATTCTCTTACTACGTAATCTTGATGGTATTTTCCATCCGACAGCTTTTAGCTTTGCACGTTTTCTAACAACAAAAAACCTAAGTAGGCAAAATATTTACTGCATTTGACAGGCTTCTGAAGTGTGAAACCTCCCAAACAAAGTTCGTAGTTTGTATTGTTATACGTTTCTGGCAACATTTCCACCCGTTGCCCAATAATTCCTGTTACCCCAATAAGTAAACAAAAAGTTTCACAATGCAGTGATATTTTTGAAATTCAGAGTGCTTGCGTCAATCAAGACTTTTGTATACGCTTTGGGTTGATAATACTTCGCATTTATTCCAGTAGTCATACCTACCCTTACTTTTTTTAGACTGTTTCGAACAGTGTTGCTGTTTTACGAAGTTATGAAACAAAAAGAAAGTTTAATACGTAAACATTTGTTACTGAAAACCTTTAGTTACGACAACAATCAGAGAATATTGAAATCCTTTCTGCTAATCCTACCTAGGATAATCTATCTATGGCTTAAACTGATGGCGTCCTACGGCCGTTCCCAGTAACCTATCTAACTCTGGATTTGCTTACCAAAGATAGGAATTTGACATTACTTGTATGGGGCTAATGTCAAAATTGTGTCATTAGTAAGCAAATCCAGAGATAGATAAAATATTGATTTCCACAGCTAGCCGATAGTCGGCCACGGCGGCTGTTCTCATATAAGGAGATCAGCCGCGCAGGACATATTATAGTGTACAAGCATTTGCGCAGACACAGGTGCACTCCCTATTCCTTCACTCTCATAACCCGAGGGGACGGCAATACGACACGACCGGAGAAAGATCAGGCGCAAACTAATAATGACTACTGAACCGACTTGGAAAATTAATTACTTCAAAGCTACACTATCCCCTTGTGATGTAGGCTATATTTTAACCAGCAACGGGAAGTAGTTTCCACGAGATGCGGTTGACAGCTTGTCAATATAATTTGCAGTGAACAACAGTGTGGCCGGCAGTCGGCTGTCTCGGCCGATGCAACGAAAGTTGGTGATGCTACTGCAGTGCGCTATTACCGACGAAGAGGGGCGCGGGAGGGCGGCGCGTGCAGCACGGTCCCTCGGCGAGAGGACTGTCACAGAACTTATATTGCAGCATCAGGTACAACCCCTTTTTCATTTTTTATCGATGGGAAATCATCAGATGACCCAGCTGTGGGTGACAGCGTGAAGAAGTGTCAGACTTTTACTGACTTAAACCCAGCGTGTTTCTACGAGAGCCCATTGTGTGCCAGGGCCGCGGTTACTCTTTCGATCAACCCGTAGCCCCGGCAGATCAGGTACAACCCTAATTCCATCTTGTGCTCAGCCGTTATCAATATTCTGGGGTGTGTTAAAATTATCGCTGTTTTAACTATCGCTGAACGGCGAGGGTTATGAATCAAATGCGCGTAACTATCCTCAAAAACTACTTGGTTGAAAGCCGCCATTAAGTTTGGCATTACCATAAGCGGCCTTGGTAAATTAATAAGGATTTTATTAAATATCAAGATGACTTCCTTCTTTCTTTTTATCACCTGTTTTTTTATTATGGTCATGTCGGCTGCAGTGTACCTTATGTTGTTTACACACACACTCACACACACACACACACTCACACACTCACACGTACACACACTCACACATACACACACACACGCATCGCCTAACGGATGTTGCTGGATTGTTCTAGAACCCTCAACAGCTGAGTGCGAACTTATGGGCGGCGGTGAGAGCGCGCGGCTGTCAGTTCCTGGGGCCCGCGATGCAAGAAGAAGTTCTAAAGCTAGTGCTGCTCGCGCTAGAGGATGGTTCAGCACTCTCTAGAAAGGTAAATACCCCCTGTGTTTTAATGGTAAAACCATGGAGAAATGTTTTGCCCGTGGAAGAGAAAGAACAGGTGGAATTAACCTTGAGCTGTGACTCGCGACGCAAGTATCTGCGCCGCGCCGATGGCAACACTCACTCAAAACATCTTTATCCAAATTGCTTAGAAACTTATTTTGATAAACGCTAAGTAGGCATTTACGCCAAAAAGGATTTAAACGCCGCGCCGGTTGATTTCTTTGTTTTAAAATGTGAATTTGGCGACACTGGTTCTCACACTGTACAGGTATAAGGGTACTTCCACTCGTTTTTTCTCTTCCGTAGCTTAGACCCTTGTTGAATGGATGTTAGTAGAATGTCATTAAAGACATACAAAGTGACATTACAAATCTTGTTTCTTTTAAAGTTAAATCTTCTATTAAGTAATTAATTTATAAGATAGATATACATAGTAGGTGTCTTTGTAAACGTTTTGTGGGAGGGTAACCCCGAAAAAGTGTTTCCATTTTAAGACACCAGAGGCGCTGTCTTCTGAAAATTTGACTTGTCTTGAAAATGTGTCGCGTTTAAAAGAAACCTAACGACTTTTTATTATTGAAATATTGCCGAATCTCAACAAATTTGTTGTTTGTGAACTTGAGCGTAATGCTGTGTTATTTTGTTTCAGGTTTTAGTGATGTTTGTAGTCCAAAGACTGGAGCCTCATTTTCCGCAGGCTTCTAAAACTAGCATAGGCCATGTTGTCCAGCTCCTATACAGAGCTTCTTGTTTTAAGGTAAGTTAATATTATACCTTATTACCATAAACCTCACGGAGCCCGAGACCTTTCCAACGAATGCAAAACCGTGGAAATCGGTTCGTGCGTTCTGGAGTTTTAGCTTCAGGAAGGAAAATCTGACATTTTCCCCGCATCTTGAGGAAACTTCTTCCAACATATAAATAAAAAATAACCCATATGTTATTCTGATATATTAGCTATATTACTGCCAAAGAAAAAAGTATGGATTGCCTGAAATATGACAAAAGTTTGAAGGGAGTGACTGTCAGTATGACGAGTGACAGGGGAGAAATGGTAGCAGAAAACATATTGCGCCAAATAAAATTAATTACCATACCAAATAAAATTGGAAACAGGGCAGAAAAATGACTGCCAAATTACATCAAAATCCTTCCAGTAGTTTTAGTTTGGAAGTGTTAAAAACATACATTCTTATTTATATTATTTTCGCAGGTATCAAAACGCGAATGCGACTCGTCTCTCATGCAACTGAAGGAGGAGTTCCGGACTTACGAGACGCTGCGTCGCGAACACGACGCTCAGATTGTGCAGATCGCGACGGAGGCCGGCCTCAGGATAGCGCCGGACCAGTGGAGCGCCCTGTTGTACGGCGACACCGCGCATAAGAGCCACATGCAAAGCATTATAGGTAACTAATCTATGTATATAAAAAACTGCCGCTTTTATTTGCTATTTTATAACTCAAGAACGGGCTCACCTATCCAAACCAAATTGTTCGGACTGTTTAGTAGATGGTTTGTGTGAAGTTCACAGTCTTTACGAGTAGTTAGAAAGTCTGACAACCAGTCTTACTTAAGGGGTATGTGACTGACCGCGTAACTGGGTTGTGGGGTCAGGTAACCAGTTGCTCTATGTAAAGCACTGGTTGCACCATGTAAAGCATTGTGTGGCTGCAACACAGTGGCCGGCAACATTATAAGAAATACCAGCTAGACTGTAATTTGACAATATTTGCCAAACATTTTCGGTATAATAATATCCAAAATATATACTGAAAAAATACCATATTGCTACATATAGCCCAGCCTTAAATTACTCAGACGTCAGTGCCAGGCAATTTTTGATAATATTGCAGCAACAAATTGCACCAAAATGTAGACGGCTTAGACTCGTCTTATGACGTACATTACACACGTCGTCACATGTTTGCGTGAATGAGTAACAAACCTTCATACGAACATACATCTATACATACATACATCCTCACAAACTTTCGCATTTATAATATTAGTAGAATTATGAAACAGAATTGTGTAACTCACACTTTTAAGAATTACTATTGGGCTGTTTACAACATACCTACATAAAGTCCCATTACAACATAATTGTATTTATTTCCAGATAAATTGCAAACCCCGCAATCGTTCGCGCAGTCGGTGCAGGAGCTGTTCATCGCGTTACAAAGGACGGGCGACCCCGCGCAGCTGATCGTCATGAGCTTGCACCTCGATAGGCTGGCTAACATTGACGCTAGTCCTGGTATGATTTAATGTATTTATCTATACTAATATATGTATGGAGAAAGAGGAAAGATTTGATTGTTTGTTTGTAACGATAAGGCTCCGGATCACTGACCTCTATAATACCACTGGACTGGCTGCTGTCAAGGTTTTTTTAGGCCTGTTTGAAAATCGCCATTTTGGCGCTGTCGGACGTAGCGAGTTTCTGTGGTACTAAACAGTGGCCCCTTATTGGTCCATATCAGCCACGTCATATACATCATAATGTGTCAAATATCATTGTTATTAAAAATGTACACGTAGTTTGCAGCCATTTGCATTCTACGTCAAAATTAGTTCGCTGGAAACTCGCTAGTGGCGCTTCAAAGCGACACAAAAATGCTGTCAAACGCTTGGAACAGCCTGTCCAGTGTTATAATAGAGGTCAGTGCTCCGGATCTACTGAATCGATTCGAATAATTCTTTCACTGTTAGGAAGCTACGTTCTTGTGTTAGGAAACTATGTTTTAGCCGGGTACGGGAAGAAGTTTCCCCGGGACGCGGGTGAAACCGCGTAAAACGGCGAATATACTATATTTTAATAAATTAATTAACAAAAAATAACAACATGTTCAAAATATATGTGGTTCATTATAATAATACAACCGATAAGTTTAAACGAAACTAATTTACCTAAAAATATTTCAGACGCGAAAAATCCAACGTGGCAGCAACTATCTGAGGTGATGACGTCACTGAAAGAGGTGGTGGCCGGCTTGGTGCAGTACCTTCAGCAGCAGGCCACGGGGAGGGATTCCAACCATAATCAGAAGCACGCCATACCTGAACGGTGTTTGGATAACAGTACCAGTAAGTGTCCTCATTAGCTTCCTAGCCGATTTCCACGGCGTCTGTTCTCATATAAGGAGATCAGCCAGCTGCGCAGGACATATTATAGTGCACAAG
>NWSH02000323.1:3931257-3946254 GCA_002382865.2 Heliothis virescens
TGGATGATTTCGTATAGCAAACAATTTCAATCACGACTCCAGATTGATGTCAGTTTTGTTAAGGAAGATATATCTTCTGGGATATAATGCTGCTTTTCTTGATGTTAAAAGAATAAAAAATAATTTGAGAGTTGTGAATGGTAATGCTGAGAGGGTTGTTAAATTAATTAATAATTAATTATTACGGCTCAAGAAGAACAATAACAGTTCTAACTGCGCTCTGTGTCCAGAAACAGAAAGTACATATATCCGAACTGTAAAAAAAATATTCTAAAAAGGAGTTACCCTCGCTGATTGTTCTTATTTTATGTTATTCATTAAATTTAATATTCATCGCATTTAATTTTTACATTTGTTCCCTAATTTATTGAATTTGTAGCGATTTTGTTGCAAACCGAAATGTAAGGATTTAATGCGATTTTTACTAAACTTTGAAGCTAAGTCGGCACGGGTTACAATCATGCTAGAATGATGAAATTTTGTATTTGAGTATCTTAAAGCATAAGTAAAAAATATAGAGGGTATGCATTTCGAAATTCGAAAAAAAAATTTTTTTGCTCATATAAGGGACACCCTACTGTACATATCAGTACTGACAGCACTGATAAAGGTACATAAATGCTCGTCAATGCGCATGCATGTGAGTGTGACGTTACGAACTTTAGTAGGTAGCTTCCCAACTGTTCTACATACACATGTATATTTAAAAATGGACCTTCCTCGATATATGGGCTATCTAACACTGAAATATTTTTTTCGACCAAACAAACAAAGTTTATAATATAGATTGTTCTTTCATTTTTCTGAGCCGCCCGCGCCGTCAACTCTCGCCTTTTGAATTCTAATACTTTTGTTCCAGGTATCCGTCTCCCCGTTCTATTATTTTGAGCCATGAAATATTAATACCGGCTACCGGAGAGAGGTTCTTCTCTCGTTACAGAACCCGGGTACCGGAGGTACTGCCTCCCTATCGCACGTTTGTACAGAACAATATACCGGTTTACACCGGTCAGGAGCCCCCGCCTACTCCGGCAGAGGATTTGTTCAGTCGTGAGTGTTCTGTTTTTTTTAAATTTTAGTGATTTAAGAGTGTCTTTCTTCTAAAAAAAAGAATAGTAGCATTGGCATCCAATGTCGATTATCCGCCACGGCGGCTGTTCTAATATAAGGAGATCAGCCAGCTGCGCAGGACATATTATCAAACATTTGCGCAGACACAGGTGCACTCCCTATTCCCTCACTCTCATAACCCGATGGGACGGCAATCCGACACGACCGGAGAGAGATCAGGCGCAGGACCGACATTAACGTGCTCTCCGATGCACGGGTGTATCAATCACTAACTTCCAGACTCCGGGCTGCTTTGTGAAAGTCACAAAGCGATTTCAATTGCTTAAAAAAGGTGTTAAAATTAGCTAGATAGCTAATTTTAACACCTTTATCTGAAACCTGTGAAACTGGCCGACAAGTAACACTACTTGTAACTGAAGAAGGACTGAAATAAAAATATAATTAATTAAATAATTTCAGCTGTGATTCCATCGGAGCTCTTACCAGACTACCAGCCTGAGTATAGGATGAACGCAAACTCTTACGGGCCGCGACCGGACACCGTGTGGGCACCAAACCCTGGCGAAGTAAGTTTACACTGTACTTTAAAAATACAGGCTGTTCATTTGCATTCTGGTCAATTTTCAGGAGGTTGTCTTAAAATACATAAATAATCAGTTAAAACTACGGGAGACGGGAAACTTCTATGGGCTGCTTTTTTTGTTGTTGAAGTTTGACAGTATTTCAGAATTAATTAAATTCTCAACTGTTCTACATATTTTTATACTGTGATTATAATGTGCCTTCCGAAACCCGGAGGAAGCTAGTATGGCATAGATTTTATTTAAATTTGTGTTGTTTCAGATGTTTACTTTTGGCGACATGATGAACTCGTTGCCGTCGCCGCCTGGTTTGGGACCAGAGGTAAATAATGCATTTTTAGTTCATATACATACATATTGTTTTTAACTCATTGCTTGTTATTATAAGATTCTCGTAGTCTTTCAATATTATAAATTCATAAAGAAAATATTTCTTTGTTTTTGTACGTGATCATCATGAATAAAATTAAAACCATTTGCTTTAATATAATTTATTTTATTTGGGGTTCTTATAATTTACCAAATATTACGAGTATAATCTTAAATAACATATTGACATATTTTCAACAGCCATACCCCGCCCGTCAGTCAGTAATCCTTCCAATGGTACGCTCGCGCCGTTCCTCTCCAGTCGAAGGCTTGGGGCCCCGCACGGTCGGGGGCCCAATATCAGTGCCGGGGCAGGCCCCCAACCCAGAGCCGTATCCGGCCCCGGCCGTGGTCCCCAGCGTAACCGGCAATGGGCCCGTCCCTACTCAAACAGGGACCGGGAGATTGCCGATAGGAGCCGATCGGTTGGCTAGAGAGAGGGGCCCGGAACGTCTGCCGAGAGCTTCTAGTACTTATCAACTCACGGGATTTGATGATGTGAGTATATGTTTGTATTTTAAAAATAAATGTTGCGTTTTATTGATTAGTCTTTCTGTTTTTGAAGCATAATTTTGATAGTGAAATAAATAACGTAATTAGTGTACGTATAACGGATTAAAAAAATGTTTACCAATTCATATTTATAAAGACTCAATAGTTGATTTGATTTTATTTTTGTTGCAGCAAGAATTAGAAGCCGGCTTGCAGGAGCTCGAGCGTCGCATAGTCACAGAGTTCAAAAATGATGACTAAAGAAAAATAACGCCGCGTACACATCTTCTAGTGACGACATTATAACTGGTTTGTACAGTGTTTAAGACTACGGGAAAACTTCTGTTTCGACATAACGGTATCGTTTTTTATACTTTTATTGGTGTAGCGTATGCTAAATTTATTTAACGGGTGGCGCACTTTTAGCGAAGCGTAGCGTACTTTTCGCTTGAATACTTTGATAGTATTTTAACACTGAAATATCATAACGACGCGCTTCGCTACATCTGTGCCAAGTTCTAACATGTTTTAGGACATAAATAAATGTTGACAGATGTAAAATTTTGATCATGTAGGTATTTTTTTCGTTTAGATATTGTTCCGCGATGAAATTCAACAAACAGCCTTTTGGTTAAACATTTTTTTACTATTTCTAGTCAGTGTCAAGTTCCAATTTATTGTATAGGATCTGCCAAATTGTATGAGAAACAAAACGAACATTTTTCTATGAATTTTTACGTGTCCGAAGTAAGTTGGTTCAGTGAAACAAGCCCGAAGTGTAGATAATGCATACATTTTAGAAAGCTGAAAATTGTGAGCGCTAAGAATGCAAGCGAAGTATGAAAGTCATCCGTCTCAAATATGTGCAAAAATATACTTAGCTGTGGTTGCCAAAAGTGTGTTTTTGTATATATCGGTAAAACAGTTACTTTTCTGATCAACACAGCTTTGTTTTGCGGATATTTGTCATTTTTGACAAAAACTACATCAAAACTCGGAAAACTATATTCTCCGTGTTTACCTATACGGTTCAATGTTGCTAATATTCTTGCCAATTTTCACCTTTCTGGAAACTTCTTGCTAAAGTGGATCTTTGTATATTTTGTATGGGCTATGTCTTTAGTTTCTTACATTCTCAGTCACATCTTAAAACCTGTATATACCTGAAATATTATATCATGGATAGAAAACGGATTATATGCATTTTAAATTACAATTGCAATTTTCGCTTCCCCATGGAAATGTTTGGACTTCATATTTAGAACATCTATCATAAATTATGATAATTATTGATTGATGAAGTTTCCTTTATCCACAAATTGAAGGCGGATTATGAATTAAAAAATATGAAGTGCCTGTTTAAATTTTTTCAGGGATATTTTTCACATCATCGTGTAGCATTGCAAGCATTATTTAAATTATTTTATTTTGTATATAATCTAGTTTCTGACCATGAAATAAGCACGATGAAATCACAATGTAAATGCATGCTTAGCGATTGCTAACGTCTTAGTACGGTATGGCGTCGCGTATTACACATATGTCTCGGTTGACGCGCTGGCGCTCCTAACAAAACGTCGTATGTGCATATTTTTTCATACATATTTATATTTTTTGTTCTTTTTTAGTTCTAGCATCGCGACTGAATTTACTGTAAAATATTTGATTTTTAATCACACGCTTAGAAGTAATGATTATTTCTTTCAATTAGCTAGGCATCGGTGATTTTAATCATACAGAAAGTTCAGTGAATCAGTTTGACCACTAACCCTGTGTTGTACAGTTAACTGATTATACATATACTCCGTCATTTATAATGAACTGTTGTACATCGCAAATTATTTATATATAGATAGTGCAGTTGCAAGTAAATGGTATAGTGGTCAAAAAGGTCCGATTATAAATAAATATTTTTACATACATTTGTTACTTGTCTGTTTCCGAACAGTTGGTAAAATCTTTTTGTTTATCTGGTGGTGGGTTTTGTATTTTTATACGGTTTTTTCATCATTCTTTCGGCACGTCTAGTTGATCTGGCTTCGTATACCTGCATGCCGCGTGTTGCGAGCCATTAGTCTACTTAGGCGTGCTGTTTATATATTTTTTCTGTACAGTTTTTTTAACTGATTTATAGTGATTGCTGTCCAACCTCCATAGACGGGCTTCCTGATTGGCATATCTTTGTTCCCTCGCTGTTCTTCCCAGGTGACTTGTCTACAAGTGTTGATAGGTCTTCGCTATCCAGCAGAGTGGTCTCCCTTCACCCCACGACAGTCACCGGCCCCTAAGTTATTTCTATTTTGTTCTAAAGTATAATTAACAACATAACTGACTGACTGACAATACAGAGTCTTAGGACTTTGATACCATTCTCTTAGATTTCATTAATAACGCTAGCAACTCCGATAGTATTTGATGTTTTTGGATATGTGACGATTTTGCTGGTCGACTCGCAGTGGTTTTTGCCTTGAATTTGTATTTATTGATTATTCATCTATGATACTATAGTTGACTTCATATTGAAGTGATAGTACATATGTATTTATGTAGTTAAATTAGAGAAGTCATGATGCTGCATACGATGTAAAAATCTTTGGTTTTTTAAGGTTCTGTAAGGTGGTCTGTATTGGTCCGTCAATATGAAGGTTTTCTACAAGATTGTAGCCTCATAACCTGACACTATTTTTGAAGACAAAATACACTGCGATAGCAACCTTATGATAGAGAGTTAGCTATCTATGATACGGATTAGTTCAGATTATTATAACTATAATATTTAAGCTAAACGGATGTTGATATTTTGCCTACATGTTTGTTAGAACTCGCGTGCAATTGCTGAGCCAAATATCGTAACATTTCGGCCGTTGCTTGAAATTTCAGTTAAGCGCGAGTGTAACTGGTAAATTGTTAAACCTCAGTAAAAAACTGCCCTGTATAGTAACTGTCATTCGTTGAGTAAATCTATAATAATATTATGAAGCTGAAGAGTTTGTTTGGTTGAACACGCTAATCTCAGGTACTACTGGTCCGTGTTAGATAGGACATTTACCTATGAAGGCTAAAGGCAATTTATCCGGGGTAGTTCCTCGTGACCCGCGTGAAACCACTGGCAGAAGCTAGTAATATATAAATAGCGCGTGTGTACGCGGCCTAAAGTTAACATTTTTGGATCTGTTTTGTAAAGTTCGGATTATTTTGAGATTTGGTCATCTCTATAGAAGAGTACGTAAATCCTTTCAATTACGAAATATTCAGTTTGTGAGAGGTTGTTTACCTGCAAGTAACCTAACACAGGTTGCAAATCTATAATATTATCAGGACTGGTTATCCCGTATGTGTGTAGAGCCTTTATTGAGGTTGAGACGTCTATTGACGCGATGACGTCAAATGGCGCGCTGTCACAGTGACAGCGCGCCATTTTGTGACATACACGCCCTGGTTTGTTCGCCTTGCGTTCATACTTCATTGAGTCAGTTGGATATAATATTTTTGATGTGGTTAGGTCTATATAGCTGATTAGTACATAATCGTTAGGGCTTTACTTCCACAGTCTTCCCACATCTTCCCGTAGACTCGTAGCATCCCGTGTCCACGTCCAAACCTCGATAATATTCAAATATATAGTAGTTTAACGTGGTTATTAGTTAGATGATTTAGTGTTAAAATGTTATGTTGTTTTTCTACGATTATTTTTATTCATCTTTGCTAATGTTACTGCTTTGTTGACCATTCGTACCAGGTTACATTGGGTCACAACAAGTACTGCGACCCGAGATCCCTTCCATTTTAAAGTTATAGGTTTTTATACATCATTTGTTGAATTTTGGTCTTCATGTTAACCCACTTTATACATTTCTCTCTAGAGAACTTATGAGTAACTTTTACTATGAAATTGTATGTATTTATTTAGAAGGAATTTTCCAAAACTACAACCAATGTAAATATAACCATTTTCCAAAAGGACACACCACTGAATACGTCAAGTACTGTGACTTAAAATTTTTAATAGCAATTACTTATAGCCCGTAATTATAATCAGAAAACGTGATATATGTATTAGCTATAAATAAAACAAATTAGGATAATAATATTATTGTTCATTGGTCCGTATTATTCTTGTATTCCGTTCGTAAGTGATTTGTATCCGAGGGCCGTGAACAAGTTTGTACGGTCATAGTTCTCACACGGGTGATCCTTCGTTAGAAGTAGACGGCCGAGGATTGGTGATAGCCAAGTCTGTCATCATCATTATCCAACGCGATTATACCTTGCGTTATTGTGATCACTATATATAAAATTGTCGCAGGAAGATAGATAATGCCACAATAAAGTCTGTTCTCGTAGGAATATCTTGTAGAACGGTTCATCTAACCCTTTTGATGCTAGTGACATATTCCAGTCATAGTCTTTGTAACGTATTTATCACGATGTACCGTACGTTATATGAAATGGAAAAAAATGTTGAGATACATTTTTACTATCTACGTTGATGGTGACTTCTCATTTAATCAAAATATTACCAATACAATATGGTAAATATCTTCCATTGAAGTGTATGACTATATCTCTCGAGATTTAACTACTATATTAAAGCTACATCTCTCTTTCTGCGACATATCCATTGCACCATGAATATTTATAATTCTTGTTTTTGTAAGAGCCTGTAGATGTAGGCAATGGAATATTTGTCAGCGGCCGTGATCACTTCGTGTAACGCTGTTGGGCTTTTGTCATCAACTTGTAACCAACTAGCAGAGTTCGCTTCATTTAACTAATTATTCTAGTTTTAAATAAACAATACCTTTTGATATCTAAGGCTGGTGATACATCTATTTATACTTTAGAAGAAAAAAGTTAAAACAAAATATGTAAGGCTGTAATATAGATATAGCTGAAAAATACAACGCCCAATCATAGCGTTTATTTTGTTTTTTTCTTTGTAATTTATAAAAGTGTGACAGGCTCAGTTGTAGGTGGAATACTATGGACTCGTTACACTGTCATTTCGTAGCTTTCCTGTATACAACTGTGCCTGACTATATACACTGATAAGTCCTAGTGATTCCGTTGTGGTTCGCTAATTAGTTACAATTAAACTTAGTGCAATGTTGAAATTGCGTGCAATACGTGTTTGTGATGCGCGGCGACCGATCGCGGTCACTCGATGGATTACCTGGCACTCCGCGCGACACCGCGGATGCATTGTGTCGCCTCGCAGCACGCATGCAGCAAAGGAGATCTATCGATAGCAATTACACGATCTCTTTGCATTTACTTTATATGATTTATGAACATTACAAAAGTACGGTTCGCTTGTAACTAATGTTTGTATAAAGGTGAATATGTTGGTGTATTTTTTTTCCTAGGAAAAGTCATTATTTATAAATAAAATAGTCTGTTTAAAGACTTTTAATAGGACTTGCGCACACAGTGCGGTTTATTAAATATATAATTTTTTTTGTACATTTTTTTTTTATTTTTATCCAATAAATCCTAATTTTAATTTGTATTTTTTTGTTTTTACACGACACCCCTTAAGTGCCAATCACGCGACACGACTAACGTCCCACGATACTTTCAAACACGCAACCGACAATAAAGTGCGCTTGTACACAGCTGATCTGCACGTTGTTAGTCCTCTCACTCACCAGCTCCACGTGTTGGTGGCAACATTTGTACCAACATCTAAGCTAACCGGCCCAGAACGCCTAACTTCCAATGTTGGCGCCAGTATTGGAGCTAAATTTCCAAGCAGGCAGTTTGTTCTTATGTAGTATCATTGTGTACAAACGCGGCATTCCGTCCGCTAGTTCAATCAAAAATGCCCTTAGCATCTGATCGGTTACACCCTCCCCCCACTGCAATGCCTTGAGTTCTTAGGTATTACACAGCAAACCCCTTCGCAATATAGATAGTAGAAATATTTGTTAAGCAGTTTTAGAACCAGTCAATTCGCAGTAGACTTAGGTCCTGCCTTAAAATGTACTGCAATCTATATGATATTCGTTTACAGAAAATGCAATAGAAGTAGTAGTGTAATAAAATTTTAGATATACCTCAGTTTTATCGCTATTTTTGCTAAGCGTAGGATTGATTGATATCTTTATGTAGATAAATCTATTAGTGCAGCATAGTTTAATCTTTGCCCTGACTGTCAGTTCACCACTACACACACATGCATGTTTTTGATTTTTGTTTTAAACATTAGCGTTGGCAGCGACCGTATTTATACCAACGATATTCTCTGTGGTCGCGCCGAATCCCACCTCAGCGCGGGGTTGTGTCTTTCAATCCTAATTTTATAAGAAAGAGCGGAAATTTTAGATTGATAAACCATTTTATTGTCCAAATAAATCTACAGACGTATAATAATTGTTAAATAATAATATAACATAATTTGTTTATGTTTAGCTTTAAAAGCGTAGCTCGTACGTATAAAATAAACGTTATATTGTAGTCGCTGCTACAATATTTTAAAATATTTATACGACTAATAAAACTGGGGTTTGAAACTAAAATTTCCTCTCTGTTATTGAGGCCCTACGCCCCGATAATATACGCATGCCTGCATTTGTTTAAGAATGCATAAATATTCATTTCCATATAGGTACCTATGTATATCTAAAAACGCGTTAACGAACGATAGTCTATAACTTATATTTAAATTAATGTATAATGCCTAAACTTAATGTTATATGATGTCTTCATTTTGCACGAGTATACAGAAGAAACATGTATAGTATAGTATTTTTATAGTTGAATCATTTGAAGTTGTGTGTGTTGTGTAGGTAGGTAACACTGCTGCCTGCGTGCGGAATCATCGCTTATAAAGTGTTTGTTCCCCAGTAGTCGATGTCGTGCAATCTGAAGACATGGTTGTAGGGTTGACTAACCACTTCCCTAAAACGGAGAAATGTACAAACATTCTAATCGTTTATTTACTATTGAGAACATGCACTCGATTAAGAGAAAGCTATCTAGGTAGGTTAGTTGGTAAATAAGTATCGCTTCGAATGAATACTGAAGCTTCTCCAGTTTTCTCGTGACTCGTTGTACTACCTGCATGCATGCATGATATCTGTGATAAACAACTAGTTATTCACTTCCGCGCTAATCGAATAAGATTCGGTAATCGATTCTCCTTTTTAGTAAGAAAAGTTAAGTCAACTAATCGACTACAACTCGGGGTGTAATAGTATTTAGTAAGTTTGTGACGAGATTTTAATGAAATCAGTAAAGTAATTGAATTTTTTCAAAATATTATGTAATCCTTTGTCTTAATCGTTGGGATGTTTTGTAAATTGTATTAGGACTGTTTGTTTGTATGTCACGTTATACTTCCTCTGGTATATAAGTACTTCGTGTCACGTAAGAACACACACTTGGTTCTGATAAAGGCTGTGCAAACTTGATAATACTCTCTAACCGTATACAAAACTAACAGTATGAAATGTTTTATACTTCGTCATTTTTTTATTAATTTATCTTCTATTGAAACTATTTGCCAGAATATTTATTGTACAAAGTCTCAAAAGACTGAAATTATTAAAAAATTAAAGGCTAATTTATCTTCGACAAAATGTGACATACACACAGACAGAGAGGTCCGCTGTAAATATATGGTTGATTAGGAGGTAGGCCAGTATTGGTGTTGCTGGGTTACTTACACTGGAGATTATTATTCTTTCCAACTTTCGATCTATTAATACTGAACGGTTATAAGGGTCAGTTTACACTAGCGCAGAGTCGAAGCGCATCGAAGCGTCTTTCTAAAACTGAATAAAACAAATTCAACCTTAACTCCACAGCTTAACGCACACATTACTTCTGAGATTAAAAAAGTCGCGAGCTTTCTTCGGAATGCTCGTCTGCGCGTGAACAACGCTGATTGGCATTCGTGCGGCTTCACTTTAGTTGTAAAGAATTTGAGGCTTCGATGCGCTTCGACTCTGCGCTAGTATAAACTGACCCTAAGCTTCTACGTGACGTGGCGCGGCGCAGCGTATTCGCTTCGGATCGCTTCGCATCGCGTTCGCGTTGTTTCGCCCACGTATATTTCAATGAAATCCATGATAACTTAAGTATCCTAGTAACGCCAATGACTGGCTTTTAGTTAATTTGTAAAGGCGGTAAATTGCCAGTAATTTTATATCCTAGGCATTGCAGTTTGGTTGCCTTGTAAAAGCTTATTTGGGTTCCGCAGATAAGAACCGTAAAGTAAGAAGACGCGGAACCCGGCGTGGTAGACACGCGTGTCAGAATTATTTATATTTATCATATAATTTGTGAAATAAACAGTTTTGTGGTACTGGTATTTTTATATTATATCCTTCTTAAACTTCATTTTCTAATCTTTTGAACGGCATGTCGTCGATAACTTACCAAAGTATTCGTCTAAATACTTTCTTTATTCCCTAAATACTATAATGGGGTAAAATTTGAAACGAGAGGTAATGATTCGAGAAAGGACGAAAACTTTTGCCAGACGTGTTGCGACAACGCAAATTCTTAGTGTGGCCCCAGCATCAAAATACCAGTCCATAATCCACTCTGATTTTCTAATTAATCTGTATCATCATTTGCCTGGCCTTTTCCCGACGACGGCGACGTTGGGGTCGGCTACCAGTCTAACCGGATGCTGATCTGAGAACCAGTGTTTTACATGGAGCGACTGCCTGTCTGTGGTCTGACTTCCACAACCTAGTTACCCGGGCAACCTGGCACCTCTTGGTAAGACTGGTTGTCAGGCTTTCTGGCTTCTGACTACCCGTAACGACTGCAAAATGGCTATAGATACTGCATATATCAATTCAGATAAATACCTTCATTACTTTAATTGAAAAAAATCCAATCCAGTGATTTCATGACCTAACCGATTTCATACTACACAAGCTACCATGATTCTGCTAAAACGATTTTCGGAAAACCTAACCAACCTTATAAAATCGAGTAATACATATTGGTCTGACTTCGCATTCATATAAGCTNCAGTTTATCGTGTCTTCCAAAATTATTCGTAATTATGTTAAATTTCTAATTAATCATACTACTATTATAAAGCTCAAGAGTTTGTTTGTTTGTTTGAACGACTAATCTCAGGAACTACAAGTCCGATTTTAAAAATGCTTTCAGTGTTAGATAGCCCATTTATCGAGGAAGGCTATAGGCTACTTTTTGTCCGGGTGCGCCGAGTAGTTCCCACGGTACGCGGGTGAAACCGCTGGCAGAAGCTACTACTTAATACTTCCAAACCTATATAATCCGCTTAAATCAATGCAACCTATTTTCAGTTCATCATTTTGCTCTCGGAAAATAACAACTACATTTACGTGTACACTAGCTGCCAAAATCTGGGGCATTGTTTGTGAAAGCCTCACTCGAATATAACATTACTTCGCAAACGCTGAAATAATGAACATTGCAATATTCCGTGCGGGGGTCATTTTACGCCCTTAATTGTTATTCTGTTAGATATTCTCGTAGTTCATTACTAGGCCACGAATTTTCTAGGTATATATGTTAACGGAAATGTATGTAATCCGTCATTGTATACAAATCCTAGGAAATGTATGTAATTCCTAAAATAGCCCGGAAATGTGTGAAATAAATTATATTAGACACATTTCCTAGGAAATCTATACATTTCCTAAATAGCAATCGGAAATGTGATTTTTGACGCTTTAATTAGTAAGATAATATGAAAATATTATATGGCACTCATTTAACGGGGCAGTTGTGATTAGCAGTTACGTGTGGGCAGTAACAAATCGGAATTTGTTGGTAAGAAATCTCATTCTAAGCAATTCTATAAACAATGAGGTAATAAAATGCAAGCAAGCAGGCAACATGCAATCAAGCATGCATCATGCAGCAGGCATGATTTCTGTCATGGCTCCGGCGCTGCGGAGCTCCGGCGGTCCCACGCGAGTTTATCGTCGCAGATAGCTTTAACGCTCACCACCTTAGCTTCGGCTTGCTGGCCGGCAGAGCCAGCCAGCCTCAGCCGCGGTGGCGAGTGTTACAACCACCTGCTCTTCAACTCGCGGCCCGCCTCGCCCCTCCGCGCCTACGCGATTTTGAATTACACTCTAGGGGTAGGGCAGACAAGACTACGTGGAGTCGGATTTACAGCGATTCGTTTTTGCCATTAAAGCCTAGTTTATGACAAACTTTTTATTACAGAAAGCCTTCTTTTTATAGATTTCCTAATACGATATAGGAATTATATACAATTCCTAGGAAATGTATACATCTCCCAGGATATGTATCTATTAAATAATTTTCAAAACAACATTTTATACATTTCCTAAATAGCTTCGGAATTGTATACATTTCCTAGGAGTTGTATGCAATCCCTAGATTTTATACATTTCCGTTAACATATATAAATAACATATATATATAAATAAACTTCATGCTATGGTCATTTTCCAGCCTACTATAGACCTACCTAAGACTATTTTCGAATCAAAAATATCTACTTAGTTCAATACACCATCTTGGTTAGAATAAAAAATAACCGGCCAAGCGAGTTGGACTCGCGGACGAAGGGTTCCGAACCAGTATCTATGAAAAAAACGCGTTTATTGTATGTTTTACCTTTAATATTATATGTTTTTTTAATTTTTAGTATTTTTTGTTATAGCGGCAACGGAAACGGGACGAAAATTTCAGCTTTCTAGCTATCACGGTTTATGAGATACAGCCTAGAGACAGACAGGCAGCGGAAGCTCAGTAGGTAATAGGGTCCCGTTTTACCCTTTGGGCACGGAACCCTAAAAATCAAGTAAAGGCCGAGACCACAGTGTCCCTACTAACTAACGTATGTTGCATGTTACATTATGGGGGAAGATGAAACAACCACGATGGTCTCAAGAACAGTCTCAAGTCTTCGCTCAAGAACTATTGCAGATATTGTCGCCCGCAACTTTTAAATCGAAGAATTTCTTGGTAATATTTATTTCAAAGCTTAAAATAACTTCACTAACATTGCTATATTAATTGGGTGAGTCATAGGCTTTTTGGCAAATATTGTTGGTACATGATAGGAACGTTTATTAGTCATTTTGTAACACAATCTTAGCACGAAAGTGTTACGAGACTAGGGTCTGTTAACACCAACCTAATCTAATACCTATTTAATTCAGACCACATTATTGCAAAATCTCAAGAAACATCCCATAATCTTTGCGTGGTTTAGAAAAAACCGCCGCACTGTTCAGCGGGGTTAAAAACTCAATGTAAATCCTCTCTTTTTCATTCATTGTCATTCCTTGGGTGCTTTGGTGTTTGGTATGTAGGTACATCTGACAACTTGCACCTATTAAACAAAGTTTTTTAAATAAACAACCATACCTTTACATAATCCCAATTATAGAAGACTAGCTGTTTTCCCGCAATTTCACCCGCGTCTTGACAGAAAATTTTCCCGTGCCCGGATTAAATATAGCCTATGTTACTCGGGGATAATGTAGCTTCCCCTAGCTTCCCAATAGTGAAAGAATTGTTCAAATTGTTGCGGTATTTCGGGGCCTTTAGGGTATAAACAAACAAAGAAAAACATGTTGTCTCTTCATTCACAATAATAATTAATTGAAGATGACACGATATCCCGTAACTAGCCTACATTCAAATGTTTCATACAAAGTTTCCGGGAACAAAAGTCATTCAACTTAATAACTATGATTCACTCAGGTGAGTCATGCGTTTACCCCCTGTGATAACAATGCACCCTATTGATACATTCATTTCGACAAACCACAGGAATCTAAACCCAATTCCGAGGGATAAAAGTTGATTTTCCACTGATGAAGTGGTGATGACCTATTTACGCCGTTTTCAAATTATATAATTATAGGTATGTATGAAGGCAGATAATTTTGGGTAATGAATTGATGAACATTTTGATTGCGTGCACATTTGATTGGAGATAATATCCTACCGAGTTACAACTTGCTAATTAGGTTTCAATTCTTTGTAAGGCTAGATCCACAGAAAATATAAAGTTATATGTTCTGTGGCTAGATTCAAGTACGTACAGACGACAGCAGGTCAACGTATACGAATCTGTAAAATTGTACCAACCAAACATTAACCTACCGCCATGCGCCATTGCGATAAGGTTGTAAATCTATTGCAGATTGTGGTAACTCGATGTGCTGTCGTCTGTACATTATATTGTAAAATTCAGACATCAAACCCACTCCACTAAAGCTCCACTTCATCCAAGAATACGAACTCTTTATCTTTTTACTAACAGAACCATTATGTATTTTTCCATATTTTTACCTGATCATGGAGTTGCCAAAAATTAGTTAAGGGATAATTTTTATGGCGTTTTTTTCCAAAATTCTTACAAACAAGTAACTAAACATCTTTTATTAAGTATCTACTTCAAATATACAGTTCACGGAAGACTTAATTATGGCACTCATTTAACGGGGCAGTTGTAATTAGCAGTTTTGGTAAGTTAAAAATTATAAAT
>NWSH02000323.1:3959712-3980651 GCA_002382865.2 Heliothis virescens
TTGGAGTTTGTGAATACGATGAGGCTTGGCGTGTGCGAACACGACACAAGCGTACATCATGATTGGACGAATGCATGTTACGAAGATGCGTAACTTGCATTTAAGCGAGAGTTTGCTCTTCGCATTTAGGATGTAGTGGAGTCTACCGGTCACAAAGGATGCTCTAGAGCGTACCTGTTTTGTGTGCTCGGTGAAGGTGAGGCGTTGGTCGAGAGTTACTCCCAGGTATTTGGCATGCTTTTTCCAAGGAATCGGCTTGCCAAACATGGAGATGGGAGGGGGGTCGGGGGGTGGCCGTCGTCGTGGACTCGAAAAGAGGACCGCTTGACTTTTGTCGGGATGGACTTCGATTCTCCAGAGCCTGGACCAGGCGCCATAAGTTGTGGCGTAGGCTTGGAGTTTGCGGGAAATGGTTTCTGGCTTAGTGCCGGAGTAGTAGATTGCCGTATCATCGGCGAATAGAGCTACCCGGACTTCTTTGCTTTTCGGGATGTCGCTTGTATATAGCGTGAACAGGAGGGGGGAAAGCACTGAGCCTTGGGGGACTCCTGCTCGTAATGGGTGAGACGAGGATAGAGCTCCGTCTACGCGGTAGCGGAAGGTGCGATTCGATAGATAGTCTCGGAGGATGATAACGAGACGGTCTGGGACGCCAAGTTGGTACAGCTTGTAGATCAAGCCGTTGTGCCAGACTTTATCGAATGCCTTAGCTATGTCGAAGAAGATCATACCTGTGAATCTACCGTGTTGGAACCCGTGACTCACGTGTTCTAATGGCCTGGTCTATATCTGCCTTTAGGACTAAGGCAGTGTGACCACCGAGTAACACAGCCAAATCCACTTTACGTCCCATCGGATTATGAGAGTGAGTGAATAGGGGGTGCACCTGTGTCTGCGCAAATGATTGTGCACTATAATATGTCCTGCGCACCTGGCTGATCTCCTTATATGAGAACAGCCGCCGTGGCTGACAATCAGCTAGGACGCCATCATCACATCCAAATGCCATTTTCACTGACATCATAAACGTCTGTTTTCAAACAACTGTTGCTTTGAAAATTGTATAGTATGGTCTGACCGTTTGTTGGTGCAGTTGACAGTTGCTGTCATTCAGTACAAATAAGTCCGCGTCCCTTGAAAACTGATGGCTGTCAACTGCACAAAAAATCGGTGACACTTAACAGTTGTTTTAAGACTTAGTGTTTATGTTGTTGGTAACTTGGGTCTTAGTTGAAATCCCTCATGCAACTATACGTAACAGGGGCTAGTTTAATTAAGCAATACCTAAAGCATTAGCCCAAGGCCAAAGGATAGGCATGACGACTAAAAAAATCTAATTCGTTATTTTAGATTAATAAAAAATATTGCATACGTATTTTTTCGTTTTTCTTCTTAACAAATAATTACAAAGCTATAGACCGTTGAAATTGCGCGTGACGTCACGCCTACGTACGATTTTGACATTGACGTGACGTCAGGACCCCCCACTCCCGAACATTAATACTCATTATCTTTGTTATTATTGATAGATATTTAAAAACAAAAAATACGTGTCCAATATTTTGCGATAATCTAAATTACGGACTAAATGGATTTGCTTATTTTTTACCCTGTCGTCATGCCTATTAGTACGGTCAGCATCAAAAGTCGCTGAGCAAATCGACATTTTTAAAAGTGCCTAACAACGTCTAAGATCATAATTTCTTAACAAGACAAATGCCATAATTTGCTTAAAATCCTAACCCTCAAAAAAAGTAGATGAGTAGTCCGGTACGTTATTGACGAAACCGTGTTTAGCTGTTTTGAAAATTTAGGTTTGTTAAGCTACTTTTGAAGCTGACTGTACATCACATACCAATGTCAAGAATAATCACTCGTCCTCCAACGATTCTCCCGAATTTCGGGGAAACGAAAATGGGAAAATGCGTTTTGTATTTCCGTTCCGTATCTGCACAAACTTCATTACGCAAGGTGCACAATACTCCCGGCTAACTCCACGGTGATGTAAACTAAGCCTTATAGATTATCGGATCTCGGTTTTCATGTAAAGCCCGCTGCTACACATGTTTGTAGGCGCACACAGACTATGCACGAAAAACCGTTAGATACAATTTCCAAATTGAATTTCCGAGGGTGCATTGTTCAACCTAATTATTGTTTACGAACTGATCGATATATGTACCTAATAATAGCGTGAATATTACGAAGCATAATTAGGTATATGTATTCCCGGAAATTGAGAGATGGAGGTTGTGATTGACCTATTCTAGCCTAATTACCACGTCATATTTATATATCTATAGGTACTAATATTATACAGCTGAAGAGTTTGTTCTGCTGGTACTACTTAGATGGTGGTAACTACTGATCCGATTTGAAAAAGGATTTCAGTATTAGATATTCCATTTGTCGAGGAAGGCTATAGGCTACTTTATATCTAGGTGCGCGGAGTAGTCACCATGGTAAAGCGGATGAAACCGCTGGCGGAAGCTATATATAAAGAAGTATATATGGTAGTTGTTAGTTGCGTAGATTCTATGTTTCTTTGCTAAAAACAATATAAGATAGTGAGGTACGGGCCTACCGAGCCATCTGGGCAGGTGACCAAAATAGGAACTAATATTTTGCCCGCCAAATTTCAGAACTAATGTTGGTAATTCAATCACAGATATTGAAAAAGAGGATATTCAAGTCAAACGTCGTTGCTAAATCATCGATTATTGCGTCGCAAAAAAGACAGGTCTATGGATGCACCATAATACAATGAGGGTTTTCAAAACTTTTTTTGCCACCAGAGAGCGCTTCATGTGCGTCAGGTCCAAATAGCTGTCAGATAGTACAGATTCCAACTGATCGAATGATTTTTTCGTGAAATTTTACGCATTTAGTAGTGTTATTGATTTATTAAGGTTAATTAAGGCCAAACTGAAGATTCAGCTAAAAAAAGAGGTACAATAGTCATTGCTACAAGGAAAAGTTTTTTGAAAGGTTATTACCGCAATTTGATTAGTCTAACTACTATAAAATTAAAGTAAAGGAAAATATATTATTTTTCAAACATTCTAAGAATGTATTTACATCAAAAAACGATCGAAAAATACAAGTTTTGATTTGTGTTTGGACCTGACGCTACAGTGCTGCCATCTGGTGAAGACCATTTTAGAAAACCCTCATTAGTGGAGTATTTAAGATTCATTTCAAGTATTTTCAAGAGCATCTTTGATTCCCGGATCCTATATGACGACATGAGAACTTTTGCAGCGCCGATCTAAATAGATTGCAATATTATCTATATCTTCTATACTTATAATAAATCTGTAGAGAGGTCAATTCTGTACATACATGCAATATATTTCCAAAATAACTATCAGGAGGTGATTAGGGATCGATCCTGATGCCAAAAATGCAATCAGTAGAATTTTTGTATGTCTCTCTGTATAACCGTTATAGAAACAAAAACTACTCGACGGATTTTAACGAAACTTGATACAGTTTTTGCTCATACTCCTGAGATGGTTATAGTTTACTTTTCATCACGCTACAATCAATAGAAGCAGAGCAGTGAAGGGAAAGATCTTTTCTGATAACCCGTTGTCGCTGGCATAAGCGACATGATCCGCGAACGAAGGCGCTGGCAGAAGCTAGTAATGTAATATATCGTCATAAACTTCAAGATACCAAGAACCTCCAAAGCGTGGAATTGTTGTGTAAACTTGCTATCGAAGGCCAGATGTTCATCAATTACTGATGCAATTCAAGTGCAACCAATTTGTGCAACAATGTTGCTCGAGCAAGTAAACTATTCTCGAGCTTTCTCCGTACAGAGAACAGTTCTCGATATTTGGAATATGGCCGCAGATAGAACATAGTTAGGCTATAGATGTTATTTAATTAAATTAGAGCTTGTCTCAGCTGAAATGTCGAGCACTACCGCACATTTTGTGTGAAAATGCGTTGGTCGGTTTTGTCTGTTCCTGTTTTCCTTATGAAAATAATCTATCTCTGGTAAGCAAATATACTGATGGATAGGTTATTGGGAACGGCCGTTAGACGAGTTATCGGCCAATACGTTCACTTCTACATCGCCTGGTAATAGTTTTCAAAACCATAGCATTTCACCCGATAATCTAACATTATGTACGTAGTTACGGGTAAGAGAGTTGAATGTTCCTCTGGGAACCAACATCATTACTCAGGACTAATATACCCGGAGTACCTAGTCCTTTAACTTCCATTTTAAGAAATATTCCGTTCACTTCAATTTTAAATTGAGGATGCACTTCGCGTGATTTAATGTCGGTACCTAAGTACAACTACTATAGTGTTGTGTTCAATCGATTTTCGCTCTCTCCTCAATCCTCGTTATTCAATTGAGTTGGGAAGATAGTACATACTACATTGCTCTTTAAATGAAGTGCTACAAAAATATATAATGATATTAGACGCACTTTCCGCTTGATTAATTTGAGGTTTCCTCTAAAAGGTAATGGAAGATAGAATTTTTTACAAATCTATAACTATACAGTAATTATAAACACTATAGGTACCTTAAATATATATACAAACTTAAATTAATAATGTGCAGACAAACAGATATATTAAAATTTTGTGTCAAAAAACTCATCCGCGTCGCTGTCAGCTGGAATTGTGCCCAAAAGGCTGGCTGCATTGCCACGCTGAATGGCAATGCAAATTCTTTGACCGAAGTATAGGCCAGCCCTTTGGTCACGAAGGACGAACTTGTGCATTTTTAAGTATTTAAAATATAAAGAATTAAGTATGTTTGCACTGTTGAGATCAGTTCTTAAACCCAATTTCATTAAAATTTAGATTAAAAAGTAGTTCATTACCATTAAATGAGGTTTCAAAAGTCTCATTTTACTGACTTTTATGTTCAATCTGTTTTTTGAACTCCTTGTTCTTCATCCATACAGTACACCTAATTGTAACTTATCCTAGTGCTACCTTAAATTAAATTTAAGTTATTATTGAAAAAGTAAACCATTTAATAATGTTTCCATTTTATTTCAAGTCGGTGCAATATGGTTTCCGCTGCGTATTGCTTTCATACAATTTGTCGAAATTAGTTTGAATATTACATGTGAATACATGCTACTAAAATATTCCCTTTATAGGCTGGCTAAATATCATTCGTTCAATAGCGATATTAATTTTACCACAGTTCAATTAATATATTCGTTCATTTAGGTGCTCGTAAAATGACCCTACCAGGCTACTTTGTTTAACGTATTTTGTTTTTTTGTCACCTACCCTATTCCCGTTTGAAAATGTCAATCGAGAGAAAAACTAGGCCGCTTTACGGTGTACAGTCAGCTAGAAAATGTTTGATTATAATTTTAAAAGTGGTTTTTAATTTTTTATATCTGCAGAATTTCTATAATTGTACCGGGATTGTGTGTTCCCGTACTCATTAAAAAATAATGAATTTTAAAAACTTTCTCATTACCTTAACCTAAAAATAAATTATTTGAAATGCATCATAACCCTGTTTACAAACTGGTTTACTAAACAACAGCTGACTCTTGACAGCTGTTCGTCTTCCCATGAGTGTTTGAACTGCACCGCTGTGGGACAGTTACTGCGAAATTCAATATTCTATCTATCTCTGGTTTTGCTTACTAGATATAGGAATTTGACATTACTTGTATGGGGGTAATGTCAAAATTCTATCTCTGGTAAGCAAATCCACAGATAGATAGAATATTGGGAACGGCTGTTAGTGGACTCGTTAATTGACTCCCATGAATAAATGTTATTATCACTACTTGTATATTAAGCTGAGGTCCTTTGTTTACAAAAAACTTCAAAGTTGCAGATTTTTATGGGATTTTCTCAATGCAATACGAGAAGTTATGGTTTTGGTGTGTGCCCGTGCGCAACCGCCCGCCCGTTTTTTATAATGCTTTGTGGTTTACAGCTTATAAAAATATTGTTTTTGAGTGTTTCATACGACACATATATTTGAAAAAACTATTGTTGAAATCAATGATTTAAAGTAAAACTAATATTTTTTGGAGATTCTAAGATAATTGGCGTCTAAAAATATTTGTCAGAAGTATAGAAGCTGTGCCTTGAAAAACAATTTTTTTCGAATTTTAAATCCCTTGTTTGCAAACAATGCGGGGGTTGTTCATTAGAAGAGTTTACAAAAACATCTTAAGCTGATATGATTGTTATTAGCGAAGATGAAGAAGCCGTGTTGTTGTAAATATCTATTTTAATCATCTAGGTACGAAAGAAAACATTTCTTCGCAGTTGTTTTTTATAGTTTCTCCTATAATTTTTCTTTTTGCAATCTAAAATGCATACACAATGTATTTCGTATTTTTTATTATGATTTTCTTGAAGTAGTTTTAATTGGTATTTCTTTATATTTAACCAGCGTACCTACTCGTTTTAAGCACGATCGCACTCTTCAGTCCCACAAGGGGTGTGACAATTAAAAATGGAACAAAACTTTGCCTCCGACTGTACTAATACATGTTCATTAAAAATGTTCTAACAAATCGGAGCTTTCTAGTTTATTAGGATCGTTTTACGACACAATGCGACCGTGAGTCACCCCAGGGAACTTGCGTGTACGACTGGGAGTACTACCCAACATTATCTGACCTCTCGACCCCTTCATCCGCTAAGCTACTGGATTATAAACTTGGGGAGTCTTTGGCGTAGGGAGCTCTTATTATAGTAGACGAAATATGCAGATAGGGCTGTGCGTTTTGTGTTTTTTTTTTGTTTATACGCATGAGTCATGACTGAGAAATTCTTGAGTTGATGTGTAGATTACATTTCTAAATTTATATTTACATGTGGTTTGCTTAATTATTTGTACTTTTAAGAAGTGTAGCCTTCCGCGAAAGCTATAATCAAGATATGCGACTGTTACTTTCTTGCGTTGCTACGTCTCTGGTGCCCATTAAAGAAGTATTAAGCTGTCTTAGTAGATGTCATCTTCTGCTCACTTATTTTATCTGGGTGTTCTCAACTATGCATTTAATGAACACCGTGGGACCAATATTTTATCTTACCCTGGACATCTCAAAGCCTTTAATATTATTAATTCTCCTTTAATATCTAGAAAATTCTAATTACAAAGGTACTCAAAGGAAAATCGATAAAGTAACTGCTGGCGGATGCAATGCGATTTTTATTAAATTTCCCTACTAATTAAGTTAGTTTCTTCTCTAATTAGCAACCCTTTCATAAATTAGCATCTAAAGCAATTTTATTTATTTAGTTTTTCAATAACTATAGGCAGGAACCCATTGACGCGGTGGAAGGATATTTCATTTCCTCTCGCTAATTATAAGTGAATGAAAATAAAAACTTGCATTTTTTTATATATTAGTTTTTCTTGTTCCAGTGTTTCCTGTTGACATGTATTTTGATTTCTTCGGACTATCGAGTTTTTGCGAGCGAGGAACCTGGTAAGTACCTACGATTTAATTAAAGAGAACGATCTTTATTGTGTTATGGATGTTGCTGTGACGATGAAATTCCACCAAATTGTGTCTTATAGTGACATTTGTGGGCACACCGCATGGACTTAACTTTAGTTTCGCATTTAGCAAACAAAAATACTTTAACAAATAATTTCCAATAAACCTATTGATTTAATTAGCAGATAAATAATCACCCTTTGAAATTACTAGAATTGTTTAAATATTATAGATAAATAAATATTTATTTATGCAAAAGTTATAATTGATATCGCAACCCCTTGGCATACTTACTCGTAATATAGAATGATAAAGGCAAGGTTTCAGCAATAACTGATTGGATTGTGTAAGATGTTCATTATTTATGTAACAAGTATTAATTAATTTATATAGAGCTTATAACTAGTTCATCAGTTGCTTTTGCAAAATCTTGACATCTTTTTAAAAAGGCGGGACTTTCACAGTTCGACCGCGCGTTTAGGCACCTATAGGTAGTTATGTAGGTATATCTACATATATTTTTGAATATCTATTTATAAACCGATTAGGACTATTATTTTTTCTTTGCAAGAAAATTTCTCGAGAGTGGTATAATATGGATCCCAGAATTTGATTTTGGAAACCCAAGGAAATCGAGTAATTATTTTAAGTCGTTTTTTTTAAGCATAACTGGCCAGCACCGTTTGCCGTTTAACAGAGCTCAATAAAATTTTAAATCCCACTTTACACTATGTGCATGTAGTTGATACATCAATAGTAAATCAATAGGTCAGTCAGGTACAGTGCGCTAGGAGTCCAATTACTCATTTAAACGTCGATTAAACCAACTGTTGAACTTTTAGCTACTTCTGTACACCCTGAACTTTCGTGCAGTTAACAAGATTGTAGGTAATACATAAGTAACTTTCTGTACTTATAATAATTCTGTAGAGAGGTCAATTCTGTACATGAAATATATTTCCAAAATAACTATCAGGGGGTGATTAGGGATAGATACTGATGCCAAAACTGCAATCAGTAGAATTTTTGTCTGTCTGTCTGTCTGTCCGTCTGTCTGTCTGTCTGTCTGTCTGTCTGTATAACCGTTATAGAAACAAAAACTACTGGACGGATTTTAACGAAACTTGGTACAATTATTATTCATACTCCTGAGCAGGTTATAGTATACTTTTAATCACGCTACAATCAATAGGAGCAGAGCAGTGAAGTGAAATGTTGGGAAAACGCACTGTCGCTGGCATAAGCGACATGATCCGCGAACGAATCCTTTCTCTTGTAGAATTAAATAATACGCCATAACGAAAGCAACTAGAGTGAGGTAGCAAATTCTCTCAAACCATTTCATCGCATTAGTAGGTATTAGATTTCTCTTGTGGTGTATTATATTTAAAAAATGGAATTCGTAGTCCATATTTGTAACAGTATTAGGTAATAGGACGGTAAAAAAGGTGATTTTTGTTGTATTTTATATATATATTTTTTTAATTTATAAACCCTGTTTGTAACTCTATTGGACACCTAAAAGTTGATCTTCGATCTTCGAATTCGAGTATCCTTTGAATTGAAGAATTTTTTTCAGTTATTCTCGTAGGTACTGTTACCTCAAATATTTTTTGGCTTTCATTTGGTTTTAATTTTGTGTAAAGTTTATATTCCTAGTCATAAATTGCCAGGTACACACAAAACAGCTGTTTATTAGATTGTAATGAATCAAAGGCACCTTATGGACCCATAGCCATATGTCATGTATATTTATATTCTACCACTTTTTGCACTTAAGAAAAACGCATATAAATATAATTATTCAAAAAGTCGGATAAAACTTTACGTGTCTATGGTGTCTCTACGTAAAACCATTTTCTCAAAAATATAAAGCCAACTTCAGACACGCCATGTTATTTCGCACGATACTGTATCAACTAGTGAGTTTCTAACAATGAATTGCGTTAGTAGTGGTGATCCTGAGGGCGATGCGCGGGCGCGACGCTCGGCTACCGTGCGGCCAAGGAAAAGTCTTCCTAGACGGCCCCGACTCCTTCATCCTGTGGCTGAAGAACGACCGGGAATTCCTCTACCGGTTCCCAAATGAAGACTCTAATAAGCGGTAAGTAGGGACCATTTTTCTGTGAGATTATAGACTCGATCCCTTCATTTGAGCGTCGTTAAAGCTGCCCACTGCACTTCAGACTTTTTGTGGGACACAATCGAATTTTCGTGCGGGCGACCGACTTGTGCGTTGTAGTATCGTTATCTGTGTGCTCTATTTTCTCCTACAAAAAGGCGCTCGCCGATTATCGGATAAGCGGGCAGCCTGTCGCTACTTGCGGAAGCAGCATAGTAAATCAGAAAACAATTATAGGTCTGAGGTTCAAATTCCACCAAAACGTTTCGCACACGTTTACTGCGCGTCCCAAAACGCGTTGTGTGCGCTGAACAAAAGGCACGATTTTTTCAGTTTGCTTTGGTAAGTCGATCAAAAGAAATATTTTTACCGCACAGAAGCATACCGTTGTAAAGAACAATGCCCATTTTTGACCTGACTATGTATAGAAATGAAATAAATATTAAAATGTAGCTTATTATTTGTGTATTGATTACGCTTATCACAATATAAAAAGAAAGGCAGGAAAAAAAGATTTTTTAACATTTAATCACGTAACACTTCTTCTATGGTATAATGTAACAATATATTTTGAACGCACCCAAATCATCCTTCTTTAAAACGTTCCATTTTACACTTTGCTGCTTGACTTTATTTAACTGTGTTTCTGAGTTTTATGGTTATTTTATAATTAATTAATCATGGGATAAAATAAATTATTTAATAAGTAACATATTAATTAAATTCTATTTATAATCTAGTGTTTCGTTTAGTGTGCGCAAGTGAAATGAAATGGATTCTTTTGACATTTGACAGTTCTGTGATTTGCATCGGCGCAGTTCTTCGTATCTCAATGACTTACTGCCGCACTCAGAGACGTCAATTAAGCTAATCATTACTTATCTTAAGTATAGAAAGACTTTATGGATATTGACATAAGTGTCAATATTTTTTTTAAGTAATCATTAAAATTTAATTGACGTCTCTGAGTGCGGCAGTTACAGTTGGTTTCAATTAACAAAGTAGAAAAGATGTTTTAGACCTTAGTTAACTAAAATATATTCCTATTTTAGAATAAACCTCGAGCGTTATTAAAACTTCATACACGATATACGTTAATTTCATTATTTCTGGTGATAGTAGCAAATCCTAACCTAAAAATAAACAATAATATTTTTCGAATTTCGTGGCGTTTAAATCGCCAAAATGAATATAATACATTATTTTCTAAACTTGCAGGAGTTATAACTATGTCTCATAGCTATACATATACTTTCACTTTCAGGTTTTTAAATGTATGGAAAGTGGGCATTGTTCTTTACTATTATAGCTGTTGGTTCTCCTATAAATCTATACTAATATTAAATCTGTAGGGAGGTCAATTCTGTACTGAAATATATTTCCAAAATTACTATCAGGGGGTGATTAGGGTTAGATACTGATGCCAAAAATGCAATCAATAGAATTTTTGTCTGTCTGTCTGTATAACCGTTATAGAAACAAAAACTACTCGACGGATTTTAACATAACTTGGTACAATTATTATTCATACTCCTGAGATGGTTATAGTAAACTTTTCATCACGCTACCATCAAGGATACCATCTTTGATTATGACGACCCGTTGTCGCTGGCGCGACATGATCCGCGAACGAAGTCGATGGCAGAAGCTAGTAAATAAATAAAACGAATGGACGGAGACTGACCGGTTTTAACGTGGGAGATTACCCAGCTGCGCAGCTGCACTCTCTTCTCCGTCATTCTTATATTCGACATGACCAGAGAGAGATCAGGGGCAAGAATATTTACGTCTTGTAGAGATATTAGTGAAATTTTCTTAAAAATCTCCATGGTGACTTCCACCCGACCCGGGAATCGAACCTGCGATCCCGTGGCGGAGCAGTCACTCTTCTATACGGCTCCAAAACAGAACTGTAGAGATATAAATATATAGAAGCTTGTGATATAATACGTACCCATGACCCATCAAGCTTTACAAAACCAGTGTAAGCTGACCGTTCAATTTGTAGAAAGATCATTTAAAGAATCCAAAACAACAGCTTCATATTTATATAGACATATGTACTTACCTACATTTATTAAACAAATGCTAATACTAGATACAGACAACAGCACATCAAGTTACCACAATCTGCCAAATTTCTTCAAAAGATTTTCAACCTTATCACAAAAGCGTAAGGTTAATATTCGATTGGTAATATTTGATAGATTCGTATACGTTGACCTGTTGTCGTCTGTACTATTGGTACAAGTCTTTGTTGGTGTAACAGAGTACGTACTTATACTAGTTACGTAATTATGTATTTTTCTTTATTGATAATAGTTCTCCAACGTTTAAGTATTTGTTTACCATTATTTTTTTCCCACGGGAGGGCAGGACCAAGTTCTTTTATAATTCTAGTCCATTGTTTACTCTGTTACATTTTGAAATACCTTGTTAGTTTATTTATTGTTATTTATTTCGCAGAAGTTGCTCTCAAGAGGACTTAAAACTTTGTGCTTGTGAAATTTCCAGAACCTTCAAGTACCGGTATTTGGTACAGAGCCGCGAGAGCGCGGGTATTTACTCGAAATATCTGATATCTATATTTCGGGGAAAATCGGTTTCGAAAATATTAACTGAAATGCAGTGAGCAAATATTTCTGATATTTTATTTTTAAGTTCGAACGGGTTAATTTTGATCGTCGAGCATGAAAATGCCCACAGATAACTTTTACAATTTAAATATCGAAGAACCGTTAATAACATAAGCTTTTATTATTTTTTTAATTTGTCAGATCTTAGAATACCTGTGTAAGTTTTATTACTGGCCGCTTAAATTCTTGTATAATACCTGCATCAATTATAACTTACCTACATAGTATAGATAGAATAGGTACATCTATACTTATTTATACTTATCTTACTTATCATTATACCTATTATAAAGAAGTCAATTTTTTTGTTTTGTATGTTTGTTTGTAGGGGGTATGGGTATACTCTGGAAGTGGTGAACCAATTTTAAAAATAGTTTCACGTTTTCGTGAGTGCCATAGGCTATATTTTATCCGGGTACGGGCAGTGTTTACCACGGAACGCGTGTGAAACCGCGGGAAAACGGCTAGTATTCGATATAGTCGTGTTGGATTGCGTCACATTTATAGAAGTCCTGACAACTCACGAAAAGAGGATTGAAAACAAATAAGACAAATAAAAATGAACGTTGCAAATACCTGGAATAGACGCTTGTTGACAACAAACACCGGTGCAGCGGCGTAGGTAGTTCCACGGAAGTCATTGAAAGCTCTAAGCAGCTTTGCTCCAACATAATTTCATAATGGAATTACGTTATATAATTTCGCAATTTCCTTCGCCGTAGTCTATTATTTCGCGGAAGATCTGAAAGCCCGTATTCAGGTTCCAGGGACCCTGAACGTGAGTAATGAACGTTTCCCGAGCGTAAGCGTTTGGCCAAGCGAAGTTGGAAGGCTGAAATCGTGCAGCCCGGCGGAAAACTTCGAACCAAGTTATGGATACTTAGTTGCTCAAATTCTGCACATTTTCCTAACTTCTAGGAACCAGGAGCTAGGAATTTCTCTGCTATAGGTACGCTGGTGAAGCTTAGATTCGGTACGATGCACAAATACTCAGACTTGTTGCGTAATTATTTGAGAGAGCGTCCGTTTAGTAAATGAGGCGTTTCTGAGGAAATTAAGGAACAGCTCTCATTCTGATAAGATGTTGCGGTCTAGATTTAGGTAGACCTCAGCCTTGAGAAGTTATTCAAAAGATATTTGCATTCCACTATCCAAGATACAACGTACAGTCGTGCTAAAAAAATACTTTCATATTTTCAGCTTTTGATCCGCCAGTCAGTCGAGCAGTCAGTCTTTTAATTGGATAGGTACAGAAAACTTTGAGGACAGTTTCATAAATATATGAAAACATACAGAAGTTAGAAAGTCTTTTCAAAGATATGCATCTTTTCACGATGCCTTCATTAGGTAATAAACGCTCACAAGATTTGCTTACATCTCTTATACATTACGTCTATTTAAATAAATTGAAAAGTTACATTCTGCAGTACCCAGGGCTTCTAGGAACTTAGAATTTTCTTCATAGAATTTTTAAATTAGATATGAGCGTGGGAGATTGAGCGAGTAGCTTTGTAGTCGCAAATGCATATTATAGAAAATATTAGACTTCCTGGACTTATTTATTTACTTTGCCATTCAGCGTGGCAATGCTGCCAGCCTTTTGGGCACGCTCCCGGTCGTCAGCGATGGGGACGAATTTTTCGACGCCTTTTAGTATTAGTTTTCAGTTTTAAGATTTTTTTTACTTAACTGTTATAATTATGTATTGTAGATAGATTGTGTACAAATAAATACATTTATATTAAAAAAAAAAAAAGAAAAACTTATTATCCCAACAAAATATAGGTACAGTCGACGATTCCTTGCCTTTCCCTTTACTCCATACGTTCGTTCGCAGGATTGGTCATCGTAACCACGTGTTCGGGACCACCTGTGAGTCTGGCGTTTGTCATGATGATACTTCGCTGCTGATTAAGAAGATCTCTAACCGGGAAGCAGGGATCTACCGCTGCAGGGTCCACTACCAGGCCTCTCCTTCTGTTGACTATGTTGTTGATGTAAGGCTAGTTGGTAAGTACTACAAAGCCACAATAACAATAGATAGATAGAAAAAACATAGAATATTCTTTATTGTACACCAATAGGATAACATCGAAGGAAGAAAACAAACAAATATGCGGGAGTACGATAAGCGGTCTTATCGCTAAAAGCTTTGGATGGAGTGGATTGGTATAGGTAGAGATACTTATGGCCAGTTTCACAGATTCCAAATAAACTTCTAGATAGCTATGACAAATAGTGCCAAAGAATTGTTTTTATTTTTGACAAGTCTTCTATGGCATGATTTGTCAGATACCTATCTAGAACATTATATGAAACTTGTGAAACTGGCACCTAGAGATATCGTTAATGACTGGAAATTCGCTATCAAACTTCAAGTGTGTCTCACATTTAAGCGTTATATAAACCCAATTGTAGATAATTCAGGTCGGTCGGTTACCACTTTGAAACAAACAGCCAACTTCCTTAAACCTGTTGCATACTACCGCGCTGCTAGCTATTGTTTGATATTCACAGTGTTTGAATGATAATTTCTTTGGCTGTACTATCAGCGCCAAAAGTAGCGGAGCAAATCAACATTATTAAAAGTGTCTAACAACGTCTCGGATCATAATTTCTTAACAACACAAACGGCAAAATTTGCTTAACATCCTAACCTTCAAAAAAAATTGCCGAGTAGTCCGATAATTTATATTGACGACACGGTGTTTAGCGGTTTTGAAAAGTTAGATTTGTTCAGCTACTTTTGAAGTTGAGTGTACATAAGGAAATGCTGACAACGATTTACTTAATTCCTCAGAGCCCCCCGGGATGCCCAAACTTTACAGCGGCGATGGAGGACTGATCACCCTGGGCTATGTAGGACCTCTGAGCCTTGGCTCCGACCTAATACTAACGTGTGAAGTCAAGGATAGTAAGTACACAAATATAAAATCATTTATGAAGTACGTCGTGCTAATTCTGAGCTCCTACTAGGAAATCTACCCAGAAAGTCAACATCCAATGGTGAAAGCAGGGTGATGAAAACAACAGAAAAAAACCGGCGAAGTGCGAGTTGGGCTCGCGCACGAAGGGTTCCCTACTAGTATCTATGCAAACCACACGTTTATTGTATGGGCACCCCCTTAATGTACTTTTTTTTTTAATTTTTAGTATTAGTTGTTATAGCGGCAACGGAAATACATCAATTGTGAAAATTTCAGCTTTCTAGCTATCACGGTATACGTGATACAGCCTAGTGACAAATAGCAGAGGCTTAGCAAGGGTCTCGTTTTACCCTTTGGGTACGGAACCCTAATTAGCAGCTTCAGCCTGTTTTCAGCCCTATTCCTGTCATCATCTGCCTAGCCTTTTCCCAACTATTTTTGGGGTCGGCTTCCAGTCTAACCGGATGCAGCTGAGAACCAGTGTTTTACATGGAGCGACTGCCTATCTGACCTCCACAACCCAGTTATCAGCCCTATTCCTGTATTAAATGTTAAATTCTCAAACAGAGGCACCAGAAACGGAGGTGTACTGGCGCCGCAACGGCTTGATCAAGAAACGTGCTTACGTCTACCAGCCGGGAGTACTCCGCGTAGACTTGCACCTCACCAACCTGACGCGAGCCGATTTGGATGCGCATTATGAATGCTTGGCGCAAAACTCTGATGTCACTGAACCCTTTGTTGCTGCTGTAGTCATAAAGATGTACTGTAAGTAGTAGTAATATTGGAATTTAGTCAAAACAACACTCGAAAGACCGAGAGGTGTGGATATGAAATGGGGAGGCCTTTGCCCAGCAGTGGGACAGTATAGGCAAGGAAAAAAAAAAGAAAAAAATTGGTACCGGCTTCTGCAGCTAAACTTGCAGTCTCTATTTTCTGACTATCGAATCGTGTCGTAGATTACGGAGGCAACTGAAACAGCTTTATTACTTAGTTTTTGCTTAGGTTTTCGAATTTCGTTGTAATGTGCTACCATTCTCTCTCGATCAAAATATCGCCCGAAAGTTTAGAGTATCTCTAAGTTCTGTCTTCCGCAGTGCCGCCGATGAGTGTGGAAATCCGTTTGAACAACAACTTTGACTTCGAGGCTGGACAGCCGCGTGTGGTGGACTGTGTCGTCATCGGCTGCGTGCCCACGCCGACGATCACCTGGCACCTTGGAGACAATATGCTTAGACCCACTGTACATAAGGTGGGTCCCATAGAAACTGTAACACTTGTAGATAGATATGCTAATGAAGAGTAATTAGTACAATATTAGTGGTCATGTATTTTAAAACCCTTTCGGTGAGATATCATAGATTTCGGTAAACATGATTGGTCCACTCAGCATAACTACAAATTAACTAAAAATACATATTTAGCTCAGATCTTTTAAATGAGCAACGCGCGAGAGTTGACTCAATGTTTTTGCGTGCTACGGCCATTTTGGCGACTGCCCCTCCCAATGGCTGACCAAACGAGTTGAGTCAGAACTCGCCAGAGTGGCCGAGCGGGTGGCGGGCTCTGCCTTATTCAAGCTAACCAAACGACATGACGCCCCGCCTTCGTATACCATTAAGCCGAGACCATATTTTGTTTTGCTATCATTGGATGCTATTTTGTACACTTTTGTGCTTTTTGAATGCTCTTATGTACAGAATAGGTCAAATCATGCATGAAGGAGATTTAAACGCATTGATTACCGAAATTTTCACTTGTTTAAGTTTCCGAGGTAATTCGTATTTTTTACTGTCGAATTACCTTATTACCCTAATGTTAACAATCACCAATGGAGTTAAAACATGAGTCTAAAATATTTAGAACTATCTAAAACCAATCTGATTCTCGTAAATCTTTAAGTTTGACCTGCATGGGCGTCACATCCCTCACAGGAACTCCACGACGGCAATTACACCGTATCCTCGCTGACGCTGGCGCCCTCTCTCCGCGACGACCAGAAGGAGCTGGTCTGCCGAGCTCACAACGCTCACCTTCCCGCCGAGCGGTTCATGGATAAGGTCACCCTGACTGTTGGATGTAAGTATGATGCCAACCTGTATGCTAAACATCACTATCAAAATTATCCACGAGAGTAGCTGTAAATGTGTGTCTTACATTTTCAATCCTATGAAAAGATACGGTGATAAACGTATCGTAGTAGGTATCAAATTGATTGGGTTTCCCCAAAGTCCCGCAAATCCAAGGCAAGGCAATATTTCTGTGAAAACTTTGTCCTTTTAATGAAATTGATTCACCTTAAAATAACAAGGGTGATGTAAAACTCCCAATATAAATTTTGGACTTCCACGTAAACTAATCATGTTCTCTCTATAGACCGCCCCGTCTGCCAAATGGGTCGCGAGGAGAAGATTGGAGCTGTGGTCAAGGAAGCCGAGAAAGTAACCTGCACCGTAGACGCCTCTCCCGAACCGCTGCAGTTCAGCTGGACCTTTGCCGATTCTACCACCTTATACACCACTGTTACTGTGAGTATTACCGCCTTGGAGCGATAAGGTTTCAAATAATTCATTGGTTCCTTTTTCAACTAATCTTGAAGCAGGTTTAAAAATGGTATTGCGGTTCAGTTGTTTTGATGAAGTGGCCCCTAGAAACCTCTGTATTGAATTTTACTGTTACCACCACCTCTTTACATTCTTTAGAAAGACATCGAGAGGTATGACTTCATGGATTACTAAAAAATATTGCAGAAAGTTTCTGGCTACAGCCACCGCTACACATCCACCCTGACCTGGTTATCACGCGAGGGAGACATTGGACAACTTCAGTGCCGTGCTACCAACGCTTTCGGAGAGCAGAAGAGGCCCTGTACCTTCAACATTGCATCTGGCGGGCCACCCGCACTCCCCGACTGTCACATGACACGAACTTACCCCAACGCTTTACGTGCGCAATGTAAGAAAGGTAAGCAAAAAGGCTGGCAAACTCGCGAACTTTATTATTTAACAATTATTCGTTTGTAGTATTCTAACATGTAATTTCAGTATGCTATAATAAATCAGTAATGCTACGTTTCACATTGCTATTTGCATATCCGTAGGCTGGGATGGTGGTCGTCCCCAAAGAATTCACCTCGAGGTCCTGGATGAAGAGGGTACACCAATACGAAACGTGACAGACGTTGCAGGCCACTTCTTCCTTCCCGATATGGTTTTTGCGCGCAATATGACGGCAGTCCTGTATGCCACCAACTCCCGGGGAAAAAGCGCTGAGAGAGTTATTTCTCTGCAGTCTTTGGAACCACCACCGGCTTCAGGTAAAGCAATCCCCATATCGTTCTAGTATATATTCACCATAGTTAATTCATTATTCATCATCTAGCTAGATGTTACGTGTAGGTATTTTTGTTTCATTAGCCCTGTTTACCGGTCCTCTTTTTTCGATGATAAAGAGCTGACTGTGCGTTAATCACGAGTTTTATTTTGCCTGAAATTATAAGTTTTACTCCCTCGCTAATGCATTTTGCGAATGTCAAGCGAAAAGCAAGTACCTTCTACACGCATTGCTTTGGCGTATCTTGACCCGCGAACGATATAATTGAAATTGATACTTAATGTCGATCTACATAATGAAGTTCCTCTTTTCAGCTCTTAACAACTATATGACTAGCACCTGGATGCCGTATGTGGAGGCGCTTGTGGGAACCTTGGCTTTCATGATCGCTATTGTGTCCATCACCCTCGGAACCAAGATCTTGATCGCAAGACGACAAAGTGTCCCGATGAACCCTGATGTCATACCGCGGAATGACGGTGGGTATTCAGGGGTGCGTGACGGTAAGCATCTCAAACAATATTTGTTGCGCGTCAATTGTTTTTATAAGTAGTATGTAAGATATGTAAGATGTGTGTTGATGATATGCGTCTCACTTGAAACTAAAAAGAATATTATTAACAGCTTGCTTGTGGTATTAAAAGTATTACTTACAAAGAAAATAAACCTTTTAGGACGTCAAATTGAAAGTATTAAGGAAGAAAAAAAAAAAGATGTGTAAAAATTAGGTAATTGTGACCCCAAAAAAATAAATGGATATCGTAAATGTCTCATTCGGAAAGGATGCAAGTTACCTTAGTTAGTCTATGGCGCTCATTTAGGTTTACTGTACGAACCTAGTTTTATGTGTATGTTTATTTTTTGTAGGATTACCTACAGATTCAGCTGTGTGTATGATATTGGTGGAACATTATTACTTTGGTTCAGTTCAGGTGATCAATGCAATGCAACTGCAGTAGAAGCCGCATAATTTTCATTTCAAGAATTGAAGCATTTTTAGGCTTTTGAAGTGAAGATATTTTAGGCAGCAGTCCACCCTGTCGTGGTGGCAATAAGCTGTGATATTACTTAGACCTCATTTCGATTTAAGCGGATTCTACTTGTGGTTGTGTTTAGTTTTTTTAAAATAGTTCTGTCTATCTAGAATCTAGATTCTCGCAAAATCTGATTTCTCTTCATCTTAAAGTTCTTTAGCAAATATTTTTCTATATTGCAGAGTAACGGATAGTTTTTCTGTTCTGAAAGCCGCAAAATTCTTCTTTATCAATTTAGATAGTTTAGGGTAATTTCTGGTAGACACGGACACTCGTTGTCTCGTTCTGCGTCATAATTATGTGGCCCAAACCCTTCGATCTTCTAGCCCATCCATTTGTTATCAACAACTCTGTATGCTAACTAACAGGTCCATTCACTTCTGTCTACTCTCTACTTTGAAGCACCTAGATGAAACATCACCTCATAAAAAATTGTCTTCCTTCATTTCTTGCCTTCATAGAATGTGTTTTTAATAGTCTTATCATAACATTTGCCAATTGTTTACCAACGCGATAGAATATCAATGCTTATTCTTGTTTTTTGCAAATAAACGCTCGCTATCATGATCGCAAAGTTCCAGTTTATCTGGACAAAAAGGTTCTAAATAGCAGAAGCATTAAAAGTACCAAGAACTTTGACAACATTAATGCATATCTGTACACACATAAGAGCCAGTGGCTGCCAGACCTTCGTCATTTTATAAAAGCTGAAATTTCTCCCATACGTGCCTCTAGTATAGATACTAACAATCCCCGCCCATGATACCTGGGTAGTGGTTGCTTTGGCAGATAACAGGTAACAAAGGTGTATAAAATTCCATCTCAAANCCAAGAGCCAGTGGCTGCCAGACCTTCGTGATTTTATAAAAGCTGAAATTTCTCCCATACGTGCCTCTAGTATAGATACTAACAATCCCCACACATGATACCTGGGTAGTGGTTGCTTTAGCAGATAACAGGTAACAAAGGTGTATAAAATTCCATCTCAAATTCGTTATTTTATAAAACTTAATTTTTGGATATTTTATTCGTGATAATATCAGAATTCACCTTATTCATTGCCAGACACTTCGTATGGTTGCAACCCCCTGCCAGACACCCCTAAACTATGATGATTTGTAGTTCTACTTTCGTCATTTTATAAAAGCTGAATTTTATATGTGTTATTTAAGACACTATGTTAAGATGTTTTCTCGAGAGCCAGACAGTTCCGAAGGTTGTTTCATCCTGCCAGACGCAATAGCGGCAATATACCATAGTTAAGCAAATAAGCAATATGTTCTAAAATACTAAGACTTGGTAAGTGGAGTGTTAAGACGAAATGTAGGGCCCAAAAAGACCTTTCGATTGGTATATGACTCATTACTAGAGGGAGGATACCATTCCTTAAATCTATATTAAGTATCGGCAATATACCTTAGCTAATC